>JAAAKQ030494067.1:0-21083 GCA_010016005.3 Zanna intricata
CACATTCGTACACATCATCCTCATTCATCCTCTGAAGTAATACCTTACGGTAGTTCCGGAGGCTAAACAGATAAAGAAAGTATAAATGTAAATTAAAAATAACTTGTAATACCAAAATTAGAAAATTAGGAGAAAACAATATATTTACCTTAAAAATAAAGCTTTTAAGCATGTATGTTATCACTATATTAAAATTCCATCAGTTAAAACAGAAAAAAATAATTTTTACCTGGGTGTATTTCTTCAGTCGTGATAAGCTGCTGTCTTTTGAACTAGTGTCATGTTTTCCCAAATTTATCTCAATATCCTCAATAATATCTTCATGTAAACTCTGTCCATTTTTCATTGCCTACAGCAACAATTTTTTAAACCGCTGCATTAATTTGTCACCATTCATTTCATTGTGATATTCTTGGAAAATCTGATTTCAAATGTCCATAATCCTCCATTCAAAAACCATTCTCACTTCCTATATGCGTAATCGTTTACCTTTCCCAGCTGGAATTTGTACCCCAATTGACTAACCTTCATAAAAGCGTCTTTTGTGGCTTTTTATTTCTTTATTCACATACCTTTCCCTGTACATGTCATGCATTAAAAGTTTCATGTAGATAATCTATTGTCTTACTCTCTTCACAAAATCACTTAATTTCTCTTAAATATTCCCTACATCATGATATAATATCTTTGTATTCAATCAATAGAGAATTAATTTTTGTGGACATGAAATGAAATATATTGGTTTTTAATTAAAAAACAATTTGTAATGTACTTATAGAAAAATTTGGCATTTCAGAATCGGTATTTATGACATTTAATTTTTTTTTCAAGTTAGGAACTCATTACTAAAGTAAAACAGTTGAACTTTTTTCTGATAGCGGTTTCAGTAAAATAATCCAACTTTTCAATCATTTGTTTGTGCTTTCAAGTTTTTTTTTGAGCTAACATGTTACCATTAATTTTTTGTGTTTATTTTTTTTAAATTGTCGTACACTAATTGCTATTGTATTACTTGCTTTCCAAGCAATGTCTCTTGACTGCAGTTTTAGGGTTATCTTGTTTTTAGATTATATATATATATTGCTGATTTTTATTTTTTTGTAGCTATTTAAGAGTTTTCTGGTTTATGTATCACAACAGAAACACCCATTTTTAAAACCTGAGGAGCCTAAAAACACAGGGTAAATTAAAATTAATGAAATTAACAGTGGATTAAACTGTTGTATTATGAATAAAATGATCTATAAAACTGTATTGTATCGTAACGTAACACAATAATGTAGACAAAAATCTTTCTTTCACTGAACTGAATAATGGTTCAAAGCATTACAAATGATGTTATCATTATTAAACATCAATAAGAAAGATTCAATAAAATTTTTGGTTACTTATCATCGGTATGCCACGGCGCCAGGCAGGTGATAGCTTACAATACATTATTGTAGGCATAAGCAATAATTTCACTTGCACATGGGAGTGTTCAGGTGGTAGCCAGAACTACTGAGATGAATTCATATTTATACCTGCTGCATGGTTTCACGAGACAAGAATTAGATCTTGTATTTAACCTTTCATATATAACAGCGTTATTGTAAAATAAATAAAACTTACGCTAATTAAGACTCATATAATTAGAATTAGTTCACCTGAATTTTGTATTATTCATAATATCTGTGCTGCAACATCTTTAATTTAATTTAATTTTCTTTTTCAGTTTTTTAAAAAAATTTTTGACCTTTGTAAAAGGTTGCTCACATGTGACTTGTAATCCAGTTTTTTCATGTTGTCAGAATAGTGTTTTTTCTATCTTTTCATTGATTTCACAGAATTTTAACATTCAGAAGTATTATCTTTTTATAAATCCATAGTCCTATTCCTCTAGCTGTCTCGCCTTTTTGTCAAAAACATCTTATTATTTTTACACATTTACTCACTCATTGTGTCTGTTTTCAATTGTGAGTACATTTTCAAGTGTTATTTTCTGTTACAGTAGGGTTTCATTTTTTAAGTATTGTTTTCTATTTTTTGACAGTTTTTGTTTTTAGTTTTATTTAATATTTTTATTTTTAGTGCAATTTTTTGTTTTATTGAGACGTGGGGATCTAAAACAGAAAACCTAAAGAACTTCAAATTTAGTGGTAAAGAATGCAATGGAGGTGCAGAGTTAGGTAAAAGAAGAAAGTTAAAATAATTTGATATTATTGCAAATATCTTTCTCAATGGACTTAAAAAATAGAGAACAAATGTTAAAAATTGGTTTCAGCAATTGGTGAAAGGAAGCCACTGAAAGCAGTGAAATATACCAAAATTGATCAGTATAATAATTTGGACAAGCATATGATAAAAATATTTAATCAAGTAAGATTAAAACTGAAGAATTCACTGTTAACTAATAAACAGAAATTTTATCTTGCCAGATATTTGGATGTTTTAAAGAAAAAATGGAATGTTATCTATTCATGAAGAAAACAAACGACTGATAAAAATGTACATATATTTTTTTTTGTAAGCCAATTATTTGCAAAGAATTATTTAATTTTATTAAAAGGAATCTGATACTGTTGAGTCTCCTTCTCTCCTGTCTGCCTCGTAATAATAGATTGAAAAAACTAATAACAAATTTCATCTAACTTTAACGTGTAACAATCAACTATTATTAAATCCAATAATATATGTCCATTATCTCTGCAAGTATATTTTATTAAAAAAAAAAAAAAAAAGTATAAAATTTAGTAATACAGTCGAATATCTATACCTTGATTATCCTTGCCTATAATCTTGATTTTACAAATTGTTTTTCTGCACTGTGACATTTTAATAAAAGTATATAAATTTACTTCTATTTAATGTATTTGTACCTCTACATAACAAAATGGTGACATTCTACTTATTAATGTAATACAATATGCAGTAACATACAATAATTTTTACATGTTTTTTTAAAAATAATGACATTAAATTTATTATTTTGGGCATCTCTGTAAGTTATTTATCTTTGATTTCTGTACCCAAACTGTACTTGTATACAAACCAAAGTACTCTGGATAAGAATCTAAGAATGACATGTTAGTTTTATTGAACTGGTAAAACAAAAATTCCCTGTTTTCTCTAATTATCCATTAACAATAAAATTGCAACAAAAAATGTAAATATCTGCAGTTACTGTTTGACTGTACATTAAAGTAGCAGCATTTTCCAAAATCCATTAACTAATGCATTTCATTTATCTGAACGAGACATTTATCTACAGTACATAGACACAACTGAATAGAATTCTTAGCTAAGGCGCTCACCAAAATGACATGAGAATGATCTGACAACAACGTGACCGGTTAGCAATAGGTAATGTAAACATTACTATGACTTGAAGCCCACCAAACTGATTTTATAGTAACTTGTGTCTGTGTACAAAAATGTTGTCGTCGTTGTAGCATTAGTGAATCTTATAAATATTAACAATAATTTTCATTGTAAAAACCGTTTGTTGGGTACATCCATATTGGAAAGAAAATATGATCATTAGAAAGGGTGTCTATTGCATTTCTCTTGCTGTAGTCTGAACATGTGTAATCATATAAACAAGGAAACTTCTCCACTAAAGATACAGATTTTATATTAAATTCTTGGTCGCCTTTCATTTTTAACAAAAATGAGTTTTCATACAACACAGCAATGAATTTAAGTTAATAACTAAAAATAATTAATTTAATTTGGCACTGTATTTGAAAAAAAACCAACCAGAACAATGAAATTAATATGAAGATCAGATCATTATAAGCAATAAGCACTGTACATGCGACACGCAAGTAACAAAAAGTGGAGCATGCTGCACTTTAATGACAGTGACATGATTGTTACGCATTATCTGCAAGTTGTATCATGTCAGTCAGCGCTAACCAACTTAAAAACCTTTGTGTAACTTCCAAACAACATCATATGACTATCATATTTATGTCACATCAGTTTGGTGAGCTCTCTGCTTTAGAAAACATTTAACACATACTCCCTCTATTGTTCATTGCATACATTCAGTTCAGCAATAATTTTTCCTGGGATTGAGTCAGTCTCTGTCTTTGGATTACAATATTTGTGTTATACAGTACTCTGCTGTACTGTTTCTTTAGTATGCCTTATACAATGTCAAAACGTGCCTTAGTGTTTTGGAAAAAAATTAGTTTTATGCATGAATTTGACAAAGGTGTTAAAAAAAAAGTGTTTATTGTACAAGGAAAGAAAACAGGGATTGTTTTGAGTTGTAAGATCATTGTAATGTTTTCATTCATTAGTTTTGAATGTAAACATGAAAAATATAATTTATTTATCAAATAAAAGATAATTTTGTTTACTGTGACAAAATTTTTACAAAATAAATTTCAATAAACAATTAATTTAATCTAATCGTCATGACAAAGCAAGGGAATTATTTCTCGCTTCATGAATAATAATCTAATGTATGAATAAATTTTATCATTACATACAGTATTAGACTTGTCGATGTGTTATTTCTAAATGAGGCCACGATTTGCATCTGCAATTTGAAATGTAGAAAATGTCCAGTAAAATAAAATAAATAAGGGCTGTACCTTGGTGGCCTGCAATGCTGGCCAAGAGAATGTTTGAGCATAATGACTTTGGCCTGCCATGCAGACCAAGAGAGCTGTGAGGACAGTATATGTAGTAATCAATCTGAGCTGTGCACAATATGGCGATGTTCTGCATTGCAGGCCAAAATAATTGAGGACAGAATAGTAAACTTTTTCTAGGGCTCAAAGGGTTAAGATTGAAAAATTGAAAAGACCGCCATTTTGAAATTTTTCAATGAAGATTATCAATGTTTTTTTCTATTAAAAAATGTTAGTTTAAAATAAAGTAAAAAATTTTATTTGTGTAATTTCAAAAATTTTTGAAAAATAACTTTTTTCTTAAAAACCGCTAAGTGGCAGACAGAAAGATATGCGTTTTTGGACCTACGTTCATCAGGCATTTTTTCTTCAGTATGTTAAGTAGAATCACTTCCTGGAGTTTGACCTCATCTTTAAAGGACACTGTATATATAAAATAATTTCTGTGCCAGATGTTTAAAATCAATTATTACAGAATTTTGGATATTGAAAGAATGATTACAATTTGCCATTTTTTTTTTATAGCTGATGGATCATATTTTATTTTTAATTTCTTTTTACAGGAAGATGAATATGAAGCAAGAGTAGGTGCAAGATTTCCGATAAAATGGACTGCTCCAGAAGCCGCTAATTACAGTAAATTCTCCATTAAGTCTGATGTCTGGTCATTTGGTATTCTACTAACAGAACTTGTTACATATGGTCGTATTCCATATCCAGGTAATAATACTTTTTACTATTTATTTAAATGTACTTCTTACTATGCAGCTATAAAGTTTGCTTTAAAACAGAAAGTAATTTAATTAAATTGTAACCAATTTAAGTTAATAAATGCTTTTCAACGATAATTACAGTTTTTCTCCATCAGAAGATCCTTTTCCACCCTCTATTC
Source organism: Zanna intricata (assembly GCA_010016005.3). Lineage (NCBI taxonomy): Eukaryota > Metazoa > Arthropoda > Insecta > Hemiptera > Fulgoridae > Zanna > Zanna intricata. Next base: position 5,515 of record JAAAKQ030494067.1, read on the forward strand.
TTTTTCATTATATTTAATTCCTTCTTCACTTCATTAAGTTCTGTGGGTGTAAGAGTTTGAATTGGAGGCTATTAGAGGTTCATAATGAGAATGCAGGAATCTATAGTGCTAATAGTGCATCCATGGTGTGATCTAGTAAGGATCTAACTACCTCACTAGGAAAAACATCCTTGCAGTACATATGTATATTTACAATTTCAGTTTTTGCTTTACACAGTCTTTTCAGTTACTGTTTCAATCAGTATCACAGTCTTTTTTTGTAATTTTGACTGAAAAATTGAATATTCATCTAGTTACAGCAAAGTTTGTTCTGCATTTGATGACCGAACAGCAGAAAAAACATTGAGTAGGCATTTGTCAGCAATTTCTTGAACACCACTAAAGATAAAACATTCATGAAAATGATCGTAAATGGATTATTTTATTTATTTATTTTTTTTTTTTTAACCTTCAGAACTACTGTTAAGGTATATCTTCAGAGAATGAGATGAATGAATTGTAGCGTGTGTGAAAAATGCCATGCCTGGAGAAGAAAGCTGCATTTATGGCTACATTGTCAAGACAGAAGTTCACTCATCACAGTCGATTTGCAAAGAAACTTCGTGCCTCAAAAATGGTTGTCAGTCATGATCCAATGTAAAATAATGGTCTCTGTTTTTTTTTTTTTGTGCATTTTGAATTCTTGCCTCAGGGTAAATAGTGAATCATGCATACTATCTAGGCATTTTATAATGGTTTCATGCAAATATCCATAAAAAGAGACAAGAGTGTAGTGAGAACTCAAGGTTCCTTGATGATGTGCACACGCACACTCAGCTTTGTCAGTTTGTCAATTTTCTGCCAAAAATCAGATGACTGTCCTCCCACAACCCTTATACTTGTCGGACCTGGCTTCTTATAATTTTTTCTCATTTTTTAAATTAGAATAAGTGATTTTAATCAAGGACGCGAATTTGAGACTATGATGACATTAAAGCAAATTCATCACTGACCTTAAAGCCATTTCAAACGAAGCAATCAAGGACTGCTTTGCAAATTGGAAATATCTCTAGGAAGTATGTGATTAGGAAAGGGAAGTACTTTCAAGAAGACGACTGACTAATAATTTGTAAAATTAATAATAAAGTTTAAAAAAATAAAGTTTGGTTATTTTCTGAACAGACCTTGACAACCTCATATGTATAAAAAATTTGAACATTAAATAATTTACACAATGTTAAACTAGAAAAAATATTAGTAAACTTAACAATCAACTTCAAATTATTATCATGACGCATCATAATATATTACTGTTTGGTTCTTTCTTTTCCAGGAATGACAAATGCAGAAGTGTTACATCAAGTTGAACATGGATACCGAATGCCGTGTCCACCCGGTTGCCCTAATGCTCTTTATGATATTATGCTCGAGTGTTGGCACAAGGATCCTATGAAACGACCAACTTTTGAAACCTTGCAATGGAAACTTGAAGATTTCTTTACTCTTGAGGGGTCTGAATATAAGGAGGCATCGGCTTACTGAGAACACGCCCACCTCCCGAATTGGAATCGTCTCCGCATGCCCCTGCCTTCTCCACATTAAATTTTATTCTTTTTTTTAAACATCACGCAAAACTTTTTTTTTCAATGGGAAAATTGAAAACAACAAATATAACTAGCTGGTTATATACTTTTATGTTTTTAAAATATTTTAAATAAAAATGGTTTTTCTTCATATTTTAATTTTATGGAAATCTTTTTCCAAATTGTTTCATAATTTAAATAGTAATATTGATAGCGCTATAATTTAATTTTGCTAAAGTTTTTTTTTTTTTTTTCAGTAAATATTTGATAGTTTTCAGTTTTTCCTACAGCTTATTTTGTTTTTCTTTCTTGTTTTTGTTAAAGACTGTTAAAAAATGGTATGATTTGTTTTGCATTGAAAAATGATTTGTCTTCTCTATATTGAATTTATATATCTATTTTTTATTAATATTATCCTAGGCCTTAATATATATATCATATGTAACTTTTTGTTTATTTTAAAAGAAACATATCCTTCTATTTTTATGTAATTTATTATTATTTTATCGGTTTCATAATGAAATGTTAATTTTAGAATAATAATCATTTTGTTTAATGCATTTACGTTGCTCATTAATTTTTTTCACGTTCAATTCATTTATTTTTATGATCATTTTCATTATCAGTCATCTTACTTTTTTATAATTGCTTCTTTTTTTCTCAAAAAATAAGGAAGTGGCACGTTAATTGGATACGATTGTTTCGGGTCCGGTGGGATAGTTAATTGACTTGATGTGTTAGATACATAAAATGACATTGTGGTCCAAACTATTAATCATTGTATGAAATATAACTTTTACTCATTACTTATATTTTTGAAGTATATGTTTGCAAATGTGTGTGTGTGTGTGTGTGTGCGTGCATGCGTGGGTGGATGGGTATGTGTGTATAGTTCATTGACATATGTTATTAACATATTTGTGTATAAAGGAACATTGTATTATATAAAAAGAAAGATTGATTTTATAGAATTGTTTTAAAAAAATAGTTATTTGTTAATGGTGTTGTAGATCAAATTTGTTTTGTATAAATATGTAATACACATGTTCATTTTCGCTTAAAAAGTGTTGAGTATTATTTTAAAGAAATATTATGCCGATTATATTTTACACATTTATGTGGAATTCCCTTTATTATTAATATTATATTCGTAAATATAATATTATATCAATTATTTGTGATATAAAAAAAAAAAAAAAATGTTTTAACAGTTAGTTTTTGTATCGGATAAATTTTTTAAAATTATTTTAACTGTTGTGTTTAATAATTATTTAGTATTATTTGTTCAAAGTAAGTGCACTCTTATTTCTTTATTTCTTGGTATTTATTTATATTATAATATACTATTAATTTTATAATACAAAATGCATATTTAATTTATTACTGGAATAGCTTTATTAAAATTTCTATTTTTTTTTATAACAAATTTATTTATTAAAATTGGTAGTTTTTTCTGTTTACTATATATGAGAGCATTTTTTCTTAATTACAGTATTCTATTCTATACATACACTTTTACACATTTACACTTACAGTAAATATACACTTTTCTATATGTTTATATGTGGCCCTGACTGGAGATAAGTTGATTGAATGGGCCATCCTCTAGCTTCATATACTCTATTATTTCATAATATACTCTAACTCAGAGGTTCCCAATCTTTTTAGTTTGCGGCTCCCTAAATAATGGATTTTTTCTACGGCACCCTTTAATACATCAGATTTTTTTATAAATTTTTAACTTTCTTGAAAAATTGGAAAACTTTCCTTTTTAAAAGCGATTACCCATTTAACAGCGAAAAATTAAAAACAGATACTTACTATTTTCCTTGGGATAATATAAAATATGTAATTTAAACTGTTTTGGTAATATCCATATTGAGACTGGACAAACACCATGTGGTTAGATTAGTTGAAAAAGAAATTAAACACAAATTTTAAATTCACAAACAATTTATTGAACGGCCATTGATGATTAACATTATTAAAATTATTAATGGGCGCAAAAATTTGAGGATTGGAAATTCCAAAAAAAATTGCCAAATTGTTTAATTGAATATTTCACGGCGCCCTTATGACGGCACCGCAACGCCCCTGGGAGCTGTGGCGCACACTTTGGGAATCACTCTTGTAGCTGAAATATTGCTATAGATTTATCGAATTCATTTTACTGCATCACCAAAAGAATCCGGTATTTTATTCTTTTTTGTTATTTAATTATGTTTTATGCGTTGTTTTTTCAGTTCATTCCGTAATAAAATCTGTTGTTGTTTTTTACCAAAAAAGCATATAAAGTTCTAATGTAAGGACTGATTCTAAGAATGGTTACAAAAGAAGTATCTTTTTTTACTGATTAGTAACATTTTATTCTGCATTTAAATAAATTTTTTAATATAAATATTTTTTATTTAATTTGCAAAATGGCTTCTGTTACTATTAATTTTTTGTTTTCTTTTCTGGAAAAAGTAAAAATAAATCTTTCATATTTCAGTAATGATTTATGAAAGGTCTTCTGCTTTAGAAATCTTTTATTAAATTATTTAATATTTATTTATCTGATAATAATGTTTTTTATTGATTTTAAAAATATTAATCAAGTATTAATTCCAGTTCTCAGTAAACAACTATTACTTTTGAATTCATTATTTTTTAAGTATGAAATAAATGTAATGCACTGATTCACTGATTATATAATGAAATAGTTGCAGAAGAATTACCATTTCAGAATGAGACAGTTGTAAAACATCCTTGTTTCAAAACAAATGAGAGTTCTATTGAATCAGTATGATGTACTATTGCAAGACGCAACAGTATTATAATGTTAGAGATCCAAGGAGAAAATTTCTCCCTGTTTTGTTTTTTAAAACAATTGTTAAGCAGCAATTGAAAAAAATATGAAAATATCAAAATTATTCTATGATATTCCTGGACTTCAGGGCAGTGCTTTAAATGAAATTATAACTTCAAAGCTTTGTTATTTATGTAAGGAAATTTTTCTGAATGAGTTTTTCAGTGCATTTGATATGTGTAATTTTAATAGAATTCTCAATTGTGAGAAAGCTGACAATGGTTATGACAAGTGAAATAATTGTTTGCAAACTACTTTTTTAGCCCCCTTAATGGTTGGTTCTTTATTTTAGAGGAAAGTCATATTATACCTTTTTTTTTTTTTTTACTAAACATTTTTTATTTTTCCCATATTATTGATATATTGCAATGAAATATGATGAAAACACTAATTTAAAGAATCTATTTATTATTTTCTTATCATACAATATAAAAAAAAAAAATATTTAAAAGTTCAATTATATCACTATAATTTGCATGTGATGTACAGGCCATTTTGTACTAATAAATATCATTTACACAATACCTAATTGCCATATCAATAATATTGTAAAATACTAGTAAGTAATTCAAATAATAACATGAAGATCGTTTATTCACATTAAAAAATTACTAAAATTAGGTTATAGTAAATAAATCTGTTATTTCTGATTTATGTATGGTGTCACAATCACAGACACAAACAGTTGGAAAAAAATTTTACTGAAAATTACATGATGATAATAATAATAAAATTATGATAACTATAAAAGAAAACAATAAATAACACAAAGAAATAATGAAACTAACACATATGCTTTTTAAGGAATGATCAAAACAAATACACAGTAACAGCCGTTAAAAAGGATATGAAACAAAATATGTAGAAAAGAGAACTGTTATGCTACTAGCACATAACCGTTATTATTCTGTTTTTTGACAAGTTACTGCAATGTGTGCAAGTCTAGTTCCATTTTTACTCTGATTTAACAGTTACAGTAAAAATGGAATTAAACTCTCACACATTGCAGTATCTCATCAAAAAACAGAATAAAACAGTCAGTTCATAATAACAAATTATTTTGTCAAGGGCAGTTTTTATCAAGTTAGTTAATGACGAGTTTCTCATTGAAACCCAGTAATGGGTTGGTTTCATACAACTATTGTACACAAATTTGTTGTTTTATCCCATCTGCATAATTTTCATTTAAAAAAAAAAAGTGTTGTGTAAATGCAGAACATTCAGTGGTAAAGTTTGAAATAAATCTCCTTACTTTTTTCCAGTTGTTCCTTTATTTACACTTCATAAACATTCTTTTTACATATTAGTATTTATGTATTTTATCTATAGATTTACAGGTATTCATCTTTATAAATAAGTATATATATATATATTTGCTAATCAGTATCTCCTTTCATTTTATGAATATCTTAGTGCTTTTTTTTCTTGTAAGTTTATTTATTTTGATACAAAGAAATCATTTGGATTTTGTTGTAGAAAGTTTCATGTTAGCATAATTATTTATATCTTCTATCATTCATTTGAATGATTTGTTGCCTCTGTTCAAATTGATTTCATTTTTTTTTTTTTTTCTTTTAGGTTATTTAATGTATAGTGAACTTGTTATTGTTTGTATGTATGTTTATAATAAGATCGATAGTATCATCCAGGTGTGATAGTCAACTATTCCTTGATCATTCATTGACAGGATCAAGGAGTAACACTGTCAGTTTTTCATCAAACAATAAATCTGCTGCTATGTTAATACCTGTTTACAGCTAACTAACCCTTATCTTTTAGAATACTGTATTTTACTTCAACTGTATAATATACATTTTTCAGACATATCAGTGATTTTTATTTATGAGTTATGTTTATAACGATTTTTAAAAACGATCAAATGCCAAGTATTAATTTGTTATTTATAAGGGTGCACTTAATATTTCATATTACATGAAATAATTTTTTTATTATTTTATGTTACAATTATTACAAATTAAATTTTTATTTAAAGAATAATTATTGTATTGTTTTTTTTTTTTTTAATGTATATAGCCTAAATATATCGATAAATGTTATATAATAAAATTTTTAAAAGTAAAAAATTTATGTATATATTAAATATAAGAAATATTATAAACAAGTGAATGAATTCCTTTAATTCATTTTTGTATGTGAATGTTTATATTTAATATATCAGTGTTATTGTGCAGCATAGTTTGTGCAGTGTTTTCTGTTTTCATTAATTAGATAGAAAACATTTTTTTTTTAATTAAAGTATTGTAAATAAAAGAGCGTGGTAGAACATATTTTGTTTTTCATATCCGTTTGAAAACTCTTTGTATTATAAAATATATTTGTGGCTTTAGCATGAAAATTTGATGTTCTGTATTAACAGAAAACAGTTTTATATAATAGTAATAATAAATAAATTATTGTTGTAAAAATTTATAATAATTAAACATTTTTGTATGAATTGGGATGTTCATAAAATCCTGTTTTATAATTCTTCCTTATCCATTGTCCTTTGTCATTACTGTATTATTTATATTAGCTGTTTGTGTGTTTGGAATAAGTTAACCTATACGGAATAGGATAAAATTATAATATTATCTATTATATCATTGAATAATGAGTGGATTTTATATATTTTAATCTATACATTTACTTACTGAATAAAATCCGTTCATAATAATTTGTCGTGATTAGGTGCTTTAATATCGACTAAATATGTTGTCAAAAAAAGTTTTCCAATTAATCAGCTTCTGTTGTTTTTAGTTTATAGAGTTATTGACCAGAAGCAACAGACATTTAATCTTCATTACTCACATCAGACTCATTACATTTTGTGCGCTCATCAATTAAAAAGTCAATTTATAAAACCTACTCAGAAAATAGTTTCTAACATGGTTATCAATCAAATTTGAGTTTTATCTTTTTAAGTAATAATTAGATTTATTTTTAAATGGTGTAATTGGTATTGACTTTAGTTATATTTAAATTCTATTAAAATAAATCACCTAGTATAGAATATCATGATAAGATATATATTTTTAACTATGAAAGTACTGTCGCATTCTAGTTCTAATCCTCAGCGATCATCAATCACGATTGTGGATACAGAATCCTGCAAAAGTAGTTTCATGGTAAAATTTAGGTAAAATATGTCTTATTTTGTACTAAGTTGTTTATTTTAATATAATTTAATAATTTAGAAGAATAGTGTAAATCTCAAAAAGATTAATTTCAATAAAATAATTATTGACTGCTTTGTAATTGAAATTTTATTAATGAGATTATTAATTTTATTAATAAGTACAAGTAGGGAATAAATAAACATTAAATCTGTTGCCTATATTTTGTCAGTTCTCAATATCACTTTATTTTTTTAAATATTGCCCTTATATATTTATATATACATTGGCTTAAATAGCTTAATTGCGTGTGTATATATATATATATATATACAATGTATATACACATTGGCTTTCAAATTTTGAAAATTAGATAAAAGTACTTAAAATTTTCCTAAAAACAGGTGTTTTTTTTAAAGAAGATAAACCTTTTCCATATAATAACATACATAAACTGATCTTCACCCTGTCAAGTCCTGCCGGTTGCTGAAACATAACCATTATTTTTTCCTTCCATGTGGTGAACTCAGAATTTACATGTTACATGCAGAAATTTTATTAACCATCTACGGAATCGTTGTATGGTTTTGTAACGTTTTGATATTCGCGCATCATTCTAGATAATCCTTTTTATACATTCTAAATTAACCTTCTTTATTTGAAAGAATATTTTTAAACTTAAATTTAAATAATAAATAATATTTTTATTAAAGTTAATTTAGTTTTAATTAAAATAATTGAATTCTGAATAAATTGGTTTTTAAGGTACTGACATATCGTTTAAGGAAGAATAGACTTTGAAATCTACTTACTTGTAATACTTATTATTCTACTGTATTGCTTGTAAGTAATTTTTTGATATATTACACAGCATTTGTTCAAAGTTTGGATGTTGTAAAACATTAACAAGAGGTTTTATATTTAGACATCAAAATTACACTATTTCATCACATTATTTACTATAGTTAAACACGGTTGTAATAAAATTAATTCCTCTTTTTATTAGATAGTTACTTTATATATTTTAAGAAAGAATAGCCTAAAAAAAGCGAATTATCTTTTATATTGGTAATTTTTATAAAAAAAAAAAAAAAAAAAAACATTTTTTTAAAATTGTATATTTTATGTTACTAGTTAGCATTTTTCAAAAATACCAGCATTTATTAATAATTATAAATTAAATAATTTTTATATATTTTCCAGTTAACAATTTTCATATACATTGATTAGAAATAATGCATGAATATTCTTGAATATATATTTTATCCGTTTTTTATTCATCATGACTACTTTCTTTTCTTTTCTCTTTTTTTGTAATAAATTGTTTTTGATACTTATAAAAAAGGCTTTTTTTCAGGAGAAGAAAAATTGTAAAACTCTTTTGTAACTATAGTGTCTGTTAAATATATTATAAAATGTGACCTAGTAATAAAATAAGCAAATTTTCTGTGATAGGTGAAAATTATGATATGATAAAGATATTTTTTTGAAAAATCCTGTTTCTTAGCCTCAAGGGAAAGAAGACTTCTCTGAATTAGAACGCTTTATATTAGAGAAAAGATCTATAGGAGATGGATTTCTCTGTATTCGCCTGTGATATTCACTGGTAATTTTTTTTTTTTTTTTTTTCACTATACTGTATCTGAAAACCAATTTTTCTTGTTCTGTTATGTGATATTTTATCTATAACAGAATTCTGGTCTTGTGAATTTTGCAGTAGAATATTAGTTTTTATGGAAGAATTCCAACAAATTTTATGTATTAGTTATTTCAAACATTCAGTTCTATGTTGATGTCTGGTATTAATTTTCTTTTCTTTTTTCTTTAAAACATTGGAATACTGCAAGAGCATGTTATGGCTGGAAAAAGCCCTATTTATTAATAATAATAAAACAATTTATATATTTTTATGTAGCCGATTGAATTATTAATAGTTAAATTATATGTATTGTGTAACTAGGTCGAGTTAAGTAATGAAATTAGACAGGTTGGCTGGCCTACAGCATAGTTTTTTTTTAAATTTATATTGTTCATAAGTGCATTATTTTTTAGGCGTAAAAAATTGTTTTATTCATTTGTGTTAGTTCTTATTTTCCCTTCTGCTGCTTTTTTGAGCTGATTTTTGTTTTTTTTAATACTTGGAATGTAATGCGCTTTTTTTTTAAACCAGATCCTTCTTCATCGTATTTGTACAAGGTTTTTTCTTGTAAATTTACCACATTTTTATTCTAATTTTTTAACTAGAATAATTATATACAATTTTTATCATTGTAATTGTAATAAATATCTACAGTGTGTGTATTATCTGAAGGCGGGTCATTAGTGCACTGTGGTAGTACCCCCTCCACTGCTGTTAATGTCACTCAATGACTTCTTCTCACAGTAGTGTGTTTCAAAAGTTACATCCATTAATTTGCTATGACATACATAGTATCTAATTTTGACATCCCTATTACAATATTGAAATACATTCTGGTAATTTGTTATTACCAATAAAATTATTTATACTTAATATTTTGTTCAAAATGTTATTTATTTCTTGTGTAAGTATATGTTTTTTTTCCAAGTATGTTAAATTAAGATTTTGCTATAAATAAACAGTAACAATGACACAGTACGAAAGAATATGAAAGGAGTTGTTTATTTATTATAGGCTATAATGTTATAATTTTCTTTGATGTGGCATAGTTATTTACAAAAATTATTTATAAATAGCACTTATGCACCAATAAGTAATATTCTTTTGAAATTTGTTGGCGTACAAAACTACAAAATAAAAATATTATTAATTGTACAAAAAAAAAAGAAGAAATACGTAAATAAATAGTGTTAATGAAACATGAGTAAAAGTAATATAAAATCGTAATATAATCGTTATTAAATTTATTATAAAAAAATTATGAATATAAAGAGATATTAAGTTTGTACTATAATAATGTAAAATTAACTTTATTAAAACTTTAACTCGTACTATATTTTATAAACGTAAAAATGATTTCATACAAAATAATTAATAAAAAATAATAAATACAAGCGATTTCATTTGGAAGTCTTATTTTTGTAGCAAGTATTCCGTATAGTGGGTTATAGGAGGCAAGTACAGGCAACTTGTAGCGAAGACCGGCATTTTTATTCGAGGAGCTTTATTTTGAGAATTATTTTTAAAATAATAATTTTGGTATAAAGACCACAAACCCCAAAACATAAACAACTTAATGAAATATCTATAACTTAAACAACCAATCAGGAACCCAACTAATATAATAACTTATTTAGTGAAATATAGACCAGCAAGAAACGTTCAGAATACATGTTTCTAAATCATTTAATATTATAAAATAGTTAATTTGTAAAATATTTTTATAATATTGCTCTTAGTCAAGATAATTTTATTACAAATAATGACCGCAAGAGATCACAGTATGATCCCATATAAAACACACAGTGAGTAAAATAAAATGCAGCGAGTTATATTTCCTGTGTGTTTATCTAATAGAGGAAATCTTACTATTTGGGTAAATATTCTTCATACAAATATTTTTTGTGTAAAATAAATTTTCTCACACAACATACAAAGAGATAATTTTATAATGTACAGAAATAATAAATAAAGAAAAGATCTTAGATGTTATTGAAGTTTAAAGATTAGCAAAATTATATTTCTAAGATTGCTCATTTGAGTCAATTGATAATAGAGATTGATATTTATAGAAGTGTTAGAAAAAAACTTCAAGAAAATTACTGAAGTAAGTAATATTTCAATAAAAAACCAGATATTAGTGATTAGAATCTGTATTTTGGTTATAAATAGTGTATAGTCCTAGCGTAATTAAATAATAAAGAAAAAAAAAAAGATAAGTTATTATAATTTTCTATTTAGAATGTCTTTACCTTCTCAACTTCTTTACCCGTATAATGTTTTAAAAGGTTTTCTAAATTTAATGGACGGTCAATATAAATTCAATAGACAGTAAAATGTAAAAATAACATTTTTAAATAAAGCAGCAGAAGGGTTAAGCTTATAGTTTTTATCAATAATTACATAAGAATTAAATTTTTCATATACATTAAAATTATAAGCATGATTTTTTTTTTTTTTTTCTTTTATTTAACATATAACCATCAAATGGAAATATATATATATATATATATAAATTTTATACAGAAAAAATGTGTTCATTCAGCTTTCTACATGTTAATTAATTAAATTTTAAAGTTCACTTTTTTATTGTAAATTTATTACGACCTAAAAATTTATTAGAACAGTATATTTGTAATTATATATTTGATTCCGTGTTTATGATCTTGTGTATATTCTTTTTTATGTAATTATTATTGTAAATATTAAATATTATAAAAGAATAATTATGATTACAAATAATTACTAATCAATTGATTATTTAAATATCTAGATAATTATGTTTTCAAGATATGTGATTTATTAATAAAAATACATTCACTGTATACATTTCATATGGTGATAATCTTATCACTTAGCATTTTTTTATTCTATTATTAAAGAGTATTTATATAAAAATAACGCACATTTATAATATTATATAATGGTGTTATAATTATTATATAACAAATATTTGCATTAGTTATGTACAATTGTATTGTTGGATAATATTTTTTTAAATGATTTGTATACATTTTTTTTTATGAACTATTGTAAATTAATTGCTTGAATATTATACATTATTCAGTTTATATTTTCTTTAGTAAACATTTGTAATATATTTACTTTCTTAAACTATTTTTATCAACTGTTATAATTAAAATCGATCAAAATAACCGGTTTATTTGTTTTTATATTCGGTAATTAAACTTAGAATTATCTGGCTTATGCAGGACTAGCCCAAAAATCAATGTAACGCAAAGGGAAAATAATATAATTTTTGTTTATTGTAAAGGTTAATTATTATGTTAAAACCTTTACAGTTTTTTAACTTCTTTTTATATTTATTTTCTGCTATCTTTTTTATAACAGTTGATAAATAATTTTTTTTGAAAATAATAAAAATGAATGTTATGAATTTTCATTATTATTTATGTATTATTTAAATAGCATTAATCACTTCTTATAGTACTTGGGAAAAATGTAAATTTCTAAAAACGTTTTTGCTTTTTTAAGATTTTTAAACTAATTAAATATAAGTTTTTTTTAAAATTATTTTTCATATTTGTTACATTTCATATAATTTTAATTTTTTTTTTTTTTAATAATTTTAATCATGAGATTGCAGACTGCATTTAGGAGTTAATTCAGCTTATTCAACTGTTGTTTCTGTTTGCTTGCATCTTAAATTATTTATTTATATTAAAATTTATTCTTAATATTGCTTTTGTTTTCTTCAGATTTTAAAATTAATTTTCACATTATACAATGCTATAAAAAAAATAAGAAATAATTCAGTTTTATTATAAATGAAATTTTAAGTCTGTCTTAAATCTCTTAATTTTATCTGTCTCATCTTAGTGTTTTTTAATTTCATTAAATAAAATAAATATTTAAGTTTGTAATAAATATTTTGTTAAGTATATATATATATATATATATTAATTATATCTTGTCACAAAACAATTTTCTTTTATTCTAAAAATGTATTGTTTTTTGTAACAATATTTATAAAATTATAAATAAATATTTATGTATAAAGCATCTTTCTTTTTTTTATCTCTTTGTACCAAACTAAGGTAGTACTACTAACTTATGCAGTTCATTATCTATTATGGTATTTCATTGACTGAGCTAAATTGTTACATTTTTATTAATTTTTTTTATACTAATAAAATAGATTATTTTGTTTAAATTGCTTTTATTGAAAAAGCATCAGAATAAAAATAACTCTTCTAAAGTAGTTACAATAAAGCATTTCCCTCATTTTATGAGGGACGTTGAATAATTAACAAAATAAATTGTAGAGTAAGTAACGGTTTATTCTTCAACAACAATGAAACTTTTTGAGGGTCAAGTTGGCAACCTTGGGAATACATTTAATAACCTACATTTATATACCTTTAATAACCATTTAATAATCTTCGATCATAATTAATCTGAACCATTTCTGTTTATTTTAGAATGTCAGCTCCACTTGAAAACATGTGTACCAACAAAGCAACTATCAGAATGTGTGAAATTGTCGGAAATTTACTCATGAATGTTGAAACAGTATGGTGAAAAGGGTTAAAATTGCAGTAACATGTATTACTGGGTTGAACAGTTTAATTTGGGCTGAACAAGTGTGACTGATCTCTATCATTTTGAAGACCAGTTGAAATTCCAACTCTCGTACTCCAAAATCACATGAACGATCTTATTCATGAAGATAGGAAAGTCTAAATTTACTAAATTGCTAGTTTGTATCAGGGTTGGAACTGCACTGTCAATAATTTCATTATGTGCTGAATTATTGCAAAACATGTTTGAGATGGGTTTCTACACAGTTGACTTAAACCCATAAAAACATCTGGATTTGTATTGGTCCTAAGCTCAAAGAACAGTTTGAAGCGTGGAAGGTAAATGATTTTTTAGATTGTATAATAACCTGTGATGAAATGTGGATATAAAATTTTCTGCATTAAGGTGAAAACATCAGGGTGCTCTCACAAAAGGGTGAAATTCTCTTGAATGACGACAAGTGTCCCCACATTGCTCAGAGAATAGGAGAAACGTTCTACAAGTTAGATTGGGAGGTATTGCCATATCCTCTGTACTGTCAGACCTCGCACCGTCCAATTTTCATTTGTTCAGCCCACTCAAAGATTTTTTACACGGCAAGAAGTTTGATGACAATGAACCAATCAAAAAAGCAATACATGAATGTTTCAAGCAGCAAGGTAAAGACTTCTTTGCTGTGGGAATCAGAAAGCTCACAGAACAGTAGTTTAAGTGTGTAAATATCTTTTCTTTTTTTTTTTTTTTAACCTCTGGAACCACCGTTAAGGTACATCTTCAGAGGATGAGATGAATGAATTGTATGTAGCGTGTGTGAAAAATGCCATGCCTGACCGGGATTCAAACCTGGGACCTCCGGATGAAAGGCCGAGACGCTACCACTCGGCTATGGAGGCCGGCGTGTAAATATTGCTGGAGACTTAAGTTCAAAAGTAAAGTTTCTTTATCATTGATTTCATTGTTTTATCTATACATCAGTTTGTGTCATTAATTATTGAACGTCCCTTGTAAGAGCTTCTTAATATCATAATTATGGCAGTTTGAAAGGCTGTTGTCATTGGACATTTTCAGACTTCAAAATACACATTATATTTTCCATTATTTTTTAAGTGTTTAAAAAACTTACAATCCAGATGATCATTTATTTAAAAAATAACAATATATTATTATTTAAATTCAAAAAGAGAATTATTAATGATAGTTTGATGGAAATTGTGTGGGTTGTGATAAGTGATTTTCAGTTTTATATTTTATTACTTTTTTCTTTTTTTTTTGTTTAACCAATGGTACCACTGTTAAGTTATATCTTCAGAGATGAATGGAATTGTAGCATGTGTGAAAAATGCCATGCCTGACCGGGATTCAAACCCAGGACCTCCGGTGAAAGGCTACCACTTGCACCACAGAGGGTGGCATATTTTATTACTAGGTAGACTCACATTTTACTCTTATTATTAGTAACATTAAATCTGAAATTATCATTATGATGTTCTAAATACCAGTAATAATAATTTGCTTTCCATGCTCTCAATAAATATTAATCTAATCGTATTTTTTTATGATAATACTCCTTGTAAAGAATTGTATAGTTTATTGTAACTAATTTATTTAAAAAATATTAAATCTTACGTTATTGTTGCAGTTTAGAAGAATTATCTTCTTTTCTTTTTTTGTTAACATAAGCAGTTTAAAAATAATTTATTTTTAGTTTAGGCCACATAGAACTAGCAGTTAATGAAGTTAAAGAACAATTTAGCACCGGAGTAACGGTTCAAGGTGAAAAGATAAAGGTGCTACGATTTGCTGACGATATAGTAATTCTAGCAGAAAGTAAAAAAGATTTAGGAGAAACTTTGAATGGCATGGAT
>JAAAKQ030494078.1:0-21081 GCA_010016005.3 Zanna intricata
CGCACCACCCTGCAAAGGCCATCCTCAATTCTACCTCATTGTTAGAAAAACTAACCGGGGCTCGTTGCCAAGTCGCCTATGTCCAACCACTCAACCGGACAAGTCAGAACCCTAGCCACCCAGACTTGTTAAATTCTACACCGAATTATTTCACATCTATACGTACATATACCGTTCCGCTAGTTATCACGTTTGTTTCGAATATTAAAATCCTAAAAAAAAGTATCCTTCAAAAATAAAAAAATCCTTCAAAAAATAGTTCTGAATTTACATAAATGTCCATGTATATTGAATACTAAAAAAATAACATTATTTCTCAGCAACATAAAAAGAAAAACCTTTAATAGATACGCAGTTAGTGTAAATCCTCTGCGAAGTGACAATTTCTTTCAAGAAAATTATTTAAATCTTTGTGATACATTTTGCCACTGAACAGGTTTCTGGTTTAAATCATGCAGTTAAACAAAGAAAGAGAATGTAAATTCTGTTACAGCATGTTATTCTGGGCAAAAAATGAAGAGAAAATGCAAGAGATAATAAGGAGATTAAGGAATTCAATAAACAGAAATTCTTAATTAACATAAATCTTTTACTGTTATAATGAAATAAATATTAATTATTTTAATGAATTTCATAAAATATGTTTTTGCTGAAAGGAAGAACAATAATTATTAAATATGACATAAAAGTATTAAGTAGATGATTTAATCTTCATGAAGCATAAAATACAAAATCTTTAAAAATAATCCTGAATCACAATTGCATTTGCTTAAATACATAGTATCTATGAAGAATAATTTTTCTGATACAGATACCTAGACTTATTTGAAATAAAAATATTGGTTTCTAAATTCATATTTCATTATAGAGGAAGGTGATTCTGTCAACTACCATGTTGTTCGGCTTCTTAAATATCAACCAGGTATTTTACTGAAAAGTATGTCTTCATTACCATCAGCTCTTCCAAATTTGTTTCATGATGTGGGCCAAAAAGCTGGAACTCTTAATAACATAATGAAGGTAGTATTAATTTTATAACATTAGTTAATCTTTATCTATCTCACAAGTTCTGTGATAGCAAGGATCAAGATCTGTGATACTAGTAGGTGATAGTAAAGAAACTTTAATTCATATGTCATCTCTTGATAAGCAAGAGAGAAAAAGAAAAAGTGAGAGAAATAAAAAAAAAGGTTTTGGGTGTTAGTCAATTAATATGTATTTAAGCTATGGAGTTATTTTGAAATGGTAAAAGATTGGTGGGCATGTCATAATTTATACTTAGAACTATGTATACAATTGATACTATGATTTATCATAATGATTTGATTAATTTCTTTACCTAAAAAAATTTGGATATGATTAAAGCAGGGTTGCCTATATATTTATATTACAAACGTGATAAGATAGAACTTTATATTTTGAGATTTTTAAAAAAAATTATTGAAAAATTAATAAATTTGTTCATCCTTATCAAAGATGAAAAACAGAAAATTGCTTTATTTAAATTAATTTTACTGATAGCAATCGTCATTAGTAGCAGAGGATAAAAAGAAAAGTTAATCATTTAAATGTTGCATCAACATCATAAGAAAATCATTTATCAAACTTTTGTAACAGTAACATATTTGAGCTTACTATAGATCAGGTAAATTTTCAAAATCATTAAAATTTTTGTCTATTCATTGTAAGTCATTTTTCCACATTTATTTCTTTAAAATTTCATTCTGACTTAACACTTTATCATTTGTTCTTTGATTTATTGGTTTCATAATGACGTTAGAAAGTCATTTATATAGAAAACATCAATTATCTATAAAAATAATTATGAATAAGAAGTAGTTTTGTAAGACTGAGCATTACTTAGTATAAAAGAAATTATTTTATTCCTTCGGATATAGAGGTAGAGGTAAAGAGGTTAATCAGTCATTGGCTGTCTGAATAATTTCTGATAAAATAAAATTTAAAATAATTTTTGTTAAGAAAATCAGAGATCTGCTGTAATTGGATTTTACCTACTTAATGAAATCTTTCCATGTATTATTCAAAGAAAAGAAATCTTTTAATTTTAAATTTGTAATATTTATTTTTTCTTGCTGCTAATCAAAACAGGGGTTTCATCATGATGGTTACAATGATAGAAAAACTTTATGGAGCCTTAAGAATGCAGTTAAAGTTAAGGAATTCTTGTTTGTTATAAAAGAAAATGAAAAAGTATCAATGGTATTAAAAGTATTGGAAGAATTTGAAGAAACAGTAATAAAAAAATTAAATACTCTTCGTTCAGGTATTACTTTGTGCTATATTTTTATCTTTATTTGAGTTTATACTGTCTTTCATGCTATCAATCTTAATTATATTCAAGCATTTGGTTTTACTCAGTTTCAGCTTCATAATTTGTAACTAAATTGAAATAACATGCGCAGAGATATCATTTGTTGACTATTATATTCATTTTCAAATAGCTTTGTCTTCATTTAGATTTGAATCATACTTCTGTAAAAGTATAGAGTTGTAAACTCAGAGAGTAAAAATTCTATTCATTAATTATTTAACTATTAAGGTAGTAAGCAATTTAAGTTTTTCTGATTCGTTACAAAATAACAAATTAATATTAAATTCAGTAGATAAGTTTAAACCTTAACTTACTTCTATCAGATGTAGAATAAGTGCTGTGACTATGGCAATTCTAACTCATTTAGAAAATTTCTTTCATGTTCTTCTTATATTACTCATCCTATGTGGTTAGTATGTACCATATTTAAATGATATATAATCAGAAAACATTCTTCTCTCACTGATATTCTACTCTTAAACATCTTTTTTGGATTTTCCAAAAGAAAAATATTGATGGGTTTCCCTGCCTAGATTCATCCACATTAAGTGAGTGGGAAAGTGTTGAGAAAAGAGTTACAACCTTACTCCTTTTTTTGGCCTTGCAAAAATAATTGCCTGTAGATCATAATACCCAGTTTCAGAACCAAGGATAGTCATTGATAAACTTCCATGGAGAGGGAGAAAACTTTTTCAATAAAATAATATTTTTCAATAAAGAGAAGACAAAAGAGCAAATAAAGGTGGCATGTTAATTAAATCCTGACCATTTTAATGAAAATTGAATGGTAATGTCATTATAACTTAACCACTGTAATATTCATAAAATGGAAAAAAGATTATTTAAATTAATGGCAAGCTCAAAGAATCTTCATGATGGATTTAATTCTAATGTTTAAAAAATAAATCCTTATATTTCATAAATCATTTAGTCATTCAGAAAATTAATCTTTTTTTTTATTGCTAGATGTTTAAAAAATGGTTATTAATAATTAACTTTTGGCTTACTGAAGAATTTCAGTGTTATATATATATAAGGATAGAAACTTTATAACTGCTTTGTTCTGTGTAATAAACGGTGAAATATCAACTATGAGGTTGAAATTATTTTTGAATACAATAATCAGATGACATACTTGTAAGGTCAAAACATGGAGAAAACTATTAATTCAGTTAGGTACTTTTTTGTAGTTGCTTACTTACACTTTGAGGATTAAAGTAATTGGTCAATATTCCTTAACTCTTATGCAACAATAACCTCCCTGTTGACATCTAGAGTGGTATATAGGAGCTAATAAAAGACAGGTTAACTTGGTAGTTAGGTTAAGCCAACTGTAGCTGAAATTCATAACAGAATGTTTCAGGAATGCTACTATATTTGATGTACTCTCTTTAAAATAATGGAAAAGTTCATATAAATATGAAACCAGAAACACTTTTTTTCATAGTCATGGTTAATTAAAGATTTTCATTCTTTCTTGCTATAAAAGTAGAAACAGTGGAATACTGGAATTATAATGATTTGTGAGACAAAATTAAGAGCTATAGATCTAATTTTCTCTAAAGAATTAAAAACAGTTATACCAATGTAAAAAAATTTAAGAAATAATTCTCTTTGAACTTTTACAAGAAAATCTTTTGAAAATTATTTCAAAATTGTGAAAATAGTTTTCTTTTTACATATTTGGTAAAAATAAACCAAATAAATTGTAAAATGTTTACAATATGTATTGTGAAAAAATAATTTTGAATGGATTATGAAATATAATCAGAAAAAAAGATTACAAACGAGTAGTAAGTTGTATCTTCAGTCAGACTAATGCAAAAAAGTTACACTGAAAACTTTGTACAAAAAGAGTTGATAAAAATTCTTTCTTCAGTAGCTAAATTTATCTACGTTTTTTAGCTCTTAGGCACTTACAAGTCTATTTATAGAATTAGTTTTCTACTATTGATTTTATGAAAGTTAAGTTAAACAAAAAAAAAAAATCAATATTATTATAATGCTGATACAAATGTAATTATGTTATTGTAGCATATTGGTCTCTCTTAGAATAAACTTCATTATATCACATGAATGAAAATAAGTTAATGAAGTACATTAATGATTTTCTTGTAACTGATTATCTTTGGCTGTTAATTATTATTATTATTGTGACAGGTTACTGCAAGAGAACAATGATATATAACTTTATAGTTAAGCAATACATAGATATTAATTGTTGTAATTGTAATTCCAGAGAAGCTGCTGAGGAATATTACATGGAACTTTGAAACTGAAATATTTCTTCTTCACTCCAATAATCTAAATTCAATATTCTATATTCTAAAATTGAAATTGTTTGAAATAGTTTTTAATAACTGTATTTTAATGTAGTTTATGATTTATATTATATGGAACTTTGAAATTGAAATATTTCTTCTTCACTCCAATAATCTAAATTCAATACTCTATATTCTAAAATTGAAATTGTTTGAAATAGTTTTTAATAACTGTATTTTAATGTAGTTGATAATTTATGACACTACAATTGTTTTGTTATAATGTTACAATATGTGTGTTCTATGTCATAAATTATAGTTTTTCCTTGTGAAAACACACAGAGACTTTCCCATCACTTTCTGTTGGTGTAGTACCATATATAATTTGTTTTTGTTGTAGGTTTGATACACGGTGATTTGAATGAACAAAACATATTAGTTGATAAATGTAGTGATTGTTTGAGTGAGGAAGATGACAAAGAAGAATACAAGGTGTGTGCTATATTAGATTATGCTGACACTCATGTGTCTGCTTACATATTAGAAATCGCAATAATGATATGTTATATGTTGCTAATGGCCGATGATCTTGAGGCAGGCGCATATGTTCTAGAAGGATATAATAACCTGAATCCATTACCAGTTGAAGAATACAAACTACTTCCAGTAAGTTGACAGAATTTATATTTTACATTAGTTATAATTAAATATTTATTTAACTGTAACGTCTCTAATCTTTGAGAAATGTAAGTTATTTTGATTAATCTTTGTTAAAATTGTTACAGTAATCTTAGTAGGCTGTCAACATATTAAAACAATAAGATTCGCTATTTAACTGAGAATCCTATTATTCATTCATAAAAATGACAATCTGCAAACAAGCTATATATTGAAACAATTTTTATCTATATACTTTAATTTTTTTTTAGTAAATGAGGATCTTCAGAAGTTTTGTAAAACTTTACCAAAATATGTGAAATAAAAATGTGATAGATAAAATATCATAACTATTTATTAAACTAGAATCTACTGAATATATTGTCAACACAAACTCCATTGCTAGTATGAAATAAATCAATTATAATTGTTTGTATGGTTCATAATGAAGTGTAATTAATTTGTCATCTATTAACTGAGCAAGAAAAGCCAAAAAAGTGACATAATTTTAAGTATTATTGATGAGTTATATTGAAGTAATTAAATTATCATGAGCAATTAGGAAAATGAAATATTAAGTATATGTCAAAGTAGCTGTGAAAAACTGTGCGCAAGAAAGACCCAAATATATTATTGGAAATAATCCATACACTCTTGCTTGCCTTGTTTAAAAGATTCCACAATTCTGATGGGAGCTTTCTTGAATACTTCTTTGCTGCCCAGATCTTATACTTATTTCTTCCATGATTCCTTTCACCTCAAAAAATGACTGGACTCTCCACACCAGGAAAAACAAAGAACCACAAATATCAGTGATGAACTACTTATTTTAATGTATAATACTAGAGTCTAATTATGGTTTAAGTCACAAGAGTTTTTTTTTTTTTTTTTTTTGCCTTTTAGCCAGTAATCTGATAATGCAATCATGGTACAAAAAAAAGTCAATCCATCTTCAGTTAATATTATTATTAATACAGTATATGGTAAAATGTTTTAACAACTTAACAATTCTTCATTCTTTGCTCAAATGATGTGAACAATACATAATTAAATATTAAATAATTCAGTTTCAAATTAGTGAAATTTTTCTTTCAAAGACATGCAAATATTAGCATACCAACTGCAGTAGTTGGATATATACCCACTTCCCAAGCAAAATAGTCCAGCAGTAATCAAGTATGTGAGATACTGGAGTACTCCCTACAGGATATTGATTATTCACAGGTTGGAATACTCTACTGGAAAGAAATCAATGATAAGCTGTGAGTGACTTTCAGAAGAAAAAATCTGATTAATTTGATTTCATTGTATCAAGGCAAAAAATTCATTGGGATGTACTGAAGATTTTTGATATCATCAGTTTTTTCTTATGATAATTGCAATTTTTCAGAATATGCTTTCTTTAATTGAAGTGGAGCTACTTCTAGAGAACTATTTTTATTTAACATAAATTTCAATTTACAAACATCATCAATGAACGCAGCCAATTGGACTTCACCAGATGC
The DNA here is from genome assembly GCA_010016005.3 of Zanna intricata. Classification (NCBI taxonomy): domain Eukaryota; kingdom Metazoa; phylum Arthropoda; class Insecta; order Hemiptera; family Fulgoridae; genus Zanna; species Zanna intricata. Next base: position 6,756 of record JAAAKQ030494078.1, read on the forward strand.
TGATATTTTATTTGAAATAATATAATTTGAAATTTATGTTTTTCATAATTTTATTTACCATATAAGCTTTTTTGATAGTACTTGTTTTTTTTCTCATTATATTAACAGTTTTTGAAAACAAATAGCTTGTTGGAAGTCACACGCTTCACAGTAAATTTCATGCATTTTATGATGAAAATTAAAATTATTAATTCAAATTTAAATTAACCCACCAGGTTGGTCCATTGGTAAACTCATTGTTACAAATCAGCTAATTTTGAAGTTCAAGTTTTAAAGTTCAAATCTTTCGGATTTGAATACTAGATCATGAATACTAGTGTTCTTTGGTGGTTGGGTTTCAATTAACCACAAATGTCACGAACAGTCAGGCCGTAATGGCTGACAAATTAAGACACTTTTACCGCCATTTGGTGAAATCTGAAAATAAGAAATCTTCTGGAGAAGTCATGTTTTCAAACCCAATAGAGATTTCATATTAATTTATCATTTCACATTTACTACTCACAATTGAAGGAGATAGTTTTTCAGTTCAACAGTTGTATTTATTTCTGAAAAATAGGAAAATTTTAAAAAAATTGGAGATGACAGATTTTTGGATTTAGTGATTAAATTGTTATGAAAATAAAATATTTTTGTTATGTATAGTAAGAAGAGGAATCATATTTAAAATTTAAAAGAAAAACTTAATTGTACATGAACTTCAGGATATATCATATCCTGAATCATATCAAACATTTTTATTTTAAGTTTTTGCTAACAGGGTTTTACATTTATTGACCAGTCTTTTTTTTTTTTTTTCACTTTTTAGATCTGTGTGAGTGCTCGATTATGCCAAAGTCTTGTGTTAGGAATTTATTCACATTCCTTGGATCCTGAAAATCACTATTTACTAAGTACACAGGCAGCAGGATGGAAAATTTTACATAAAATTAGATCCACTAATGCGGATAGTGTTTATAAGTTATGGATGAAAAATATAATAAAATGTGAAGAAAATTAAGATACAAACTTATGCATGATAATATGATGTTAATGCAAATAATTATTTTTATCATCAAAGTTAAATATTAATATCTGTTTTGTACACAATTATTGAAACAAGAAATGGAATAACACATAATCTAATCCTTTTAACAGTCTTCAGTAAGGCGACTTTTAAATCATCTGGTCTCAAGTTGTAACTCTAGATATTTCGACAAACAATCTAGTTTCTTAGCCTTCTTATCTCTGATTAATAACATCTCACTAAAAATCTTTGAAAATATAAAATTTATAAATAAATTGACACAATAGTAATACATTCAAGAATATTAACTAATGTTTTAGTATAAATTTTAAAGATTTTATCTAACAAAATAAAATTTTTATTAAAATAATTCTATTTAAAGGATTATTTGTTTTTTAAGCTGCAAATTAACAGAATTATAGAGTAATTATCAGAATTATAAATGGTCATTTGTAATAAGCCTATGAAAATATAAGAATATACACAAGATATCATAAATCAGTTCTATTTTGCATATAAATGGTCTCAGTCAAATCTATCTGAATAGATTTTAATAACTTTTCCTTATATGATTTAATCTTCTTACTAGAAAATGAAGTGGTAATGATTGCTATTATTTTGAATCAAAAAGAAAAATTTTAACATGGAAAAAGTATCCTTTTATCAAGCCTCAATAACAGAAAAAAGCATAGAAATTATTTTCTCAAAACAAAACTAAAGATTAATGATTTAAAGAAGAGATAAATGAATACTTCATGAAAGTGAACAATTATTTTATAATTAAATATGGAATGAATTTGAATCAGTATACTCTATTTGGTTAAATTAAGTAAATTTTTAAAGTATAATAAAATAAAATAGTAATTATTTTACAATCAAATATAAATATATGTGTTAAAATTTCTACATTAAAAGGTAACTCTTGCCTCAGTAGTGTGTTAGTAAAAACTGAGTGTATTATAAATGTATAAATGATAAATCTAGATTTCATTACGAAAATTTGAAATTTTAACAGAAGAATTTTTCACTGAGTGTCAAATGTACCCAATTGCAAAAAAAATTCAATACAAGCCTAGTGTATTCATTTCATTACTAAACTTGAGAAGGAAATGTTTCTAGAAAGAGCAGCAATTAGAGATAATACCAAAAACAATTATAACAAATTACGTGACAAAATAGGTAAACACTTTTATAAGTGTTAGAGATAATTAGAAAAAACTTGTTTCATACTTTAAATTAACATTAACTGTAAATAAACTATTATATTAACTGTAATTAATTGTTATATTTTATAGAAAAGTGTTATTTATACTGACATATATTATAACACAGAAGATCAAAGTTATTCTTACCTGCTCTTTGTGGTGATGAATATTTTCTTCACTCTTTCTTCCAAGATTCTAATACAGAATTCCTGTGTTCACAAACAATCAATGAATGTGACTCATTCAATGCGAGTCACAAACATTGTGTTCTATGAATAATTAATGTATTACAATTACACTGTCATCCACAACAAAGAGAAAGGCATAATGTCAAGATAATTCCACTTATTGAGTCCATCTACATCTATCACTTTCTGTTTCTGTAATTAGATATTACATTGAGTAATTAATTCCTGCTTAAAATATCATGCTCATTGCTATGGCATCACTGAACACTATTAGTTAAACAAGAAAGTTGATTTCAGCTCTTTTAAAAATGATTTTGATAAATTTTTTTTACACCCTCATAAGTTTCTAAAAATCACACTTTAGACTATAAAAATAATACACGAGTGTTATTTTTATCAGTCACTCAATGTCCATACTTATAAAATGATTAAATTTGAATTCTAATTAATTGTTTTTTTTTTTTAACTTCAGTATAGTTTTAAGTTTTGCAACATTTCATCTTACATTAAGCTTAATTAGATACATTCTCTCCCTAGTATAATAAGTGAGCTAAAGGTTTGCCCCTGCCTTTGTCAACTGAACTGCTGGTGGGCTTAGGCGGGATGGGCCAAGTGAAGTTATCTAACTAGATGACATCATTCAATTACTTATAACATGACGCATTTGAATACAAAATGCAAACACAACAGACTAATACAATATAATGACTAAAACACTAGACAGCAGTTGACGAGGGGCAAATATTTAGTTCATGTATTGTAAGTGGGGTAATATATGAATTGCACTGTTTCCTGTAGAAAGGGATGCATTAATTTGTTATCTTATATTATGTACTCCAGTCTTTCTTATGAGTGTGGTAAAGGTAAAAGATTTGAAGTATAAATAACAGTATGCAGAATTTCTTTCTCAGAATAATGATGTTTATTGTACAGTCAGTTGCTGAATTGACTAGAGTGAAGGTGACATCCATAAGGGTGAATATCATTTCAGTGAGTTGATTTAACTCACTGAAGAATACAGTGATAAACCAACTCACTCCTCAAATTCCTTAGAAAGTTTGCCTTTGGATGCTATATATTCTTGAGAATGGCTATTCTGCTTTTGGAAATGACTGATATCTCATAATTACAAGATGGCTTACAACCTTTTGGATATGACTGTCAGTAAATAGAAACAAAAGTAATTCAATTTATTCACATTCCAATGACTGCAGGCTTATGCCCAATTACAGCTATTTACCCACACTTTTTTATCATAAAATGAAAATTTTCATGTATGAAAAATTCCAAGACTGACCTGAGAATTTAAAACCTTCCAGATGAAAGGCAGAGTACCACTTTGCTACAGAGGTTGGCAATGTGTAAACTAATAATACTGCTGGCCTCCGTAGTGCGAGTGGTAGCATTTGAGCCTTTCATCTGGAGGTCCCAGGTTCGAATCCTGACCAGGCATGGCATTTTCACACACACTACAAATTATTCACTTCCATCCTGTGATGAAATACCTATCAGTGATCCTGGAGGTAAAAAAAAACTAATAATACTGATTATATTTAAGATCATCTTAGTCAAGTGGCTGACTATTATAAACTCTGCATTCTTCTTAAATTTCTAAGAAAGTAATTTTTGAAAAATTGTAGTAGATAATTTGACTAATTAATTCGTCGAAAGACTAATTAATTAACTTAAAGACAAACTGAAAAAACATTTATGCCATACTTTTTAAACAATTTAATAATTAATTGTTAAAACAAATTAGCTCAATGGAAATTTTATGTATGCATAAAATCTTCTCAAATAATCTCATAACAACATATCTCCAACAACATCTTTTATTACAAGTCACAATTAGGTCTTAGATAAGAAATTTTTAAATAAATGTAAGAGAGGTTTGAGAATATGGAACAAAGAGATAGAATGAGCAGTTGATGATAAGGGAAGGACTTATTGTTTGTTTCTATGGAAAGGAACCTGAAACTTTAGAGTTTTATAAGTTGAAGAGGAATGCTGCTAAGGTTGTCATTCGTAAATCATATGATTAATCATGGGATAGATTTATCAGTAATATATAGAATATGATGTTCACAAGCAACAGGCTGTAACTTATAAAAATAATGAAACATCTCAATCTGAAAGAAAGGGATACAGTTCATTTGAATTTACTTTCAAACAGTCAACGATTAGAACATTATAAAAATCTATGGTATGATCCAAAGGTTACAGAAGTAAATGGAGAGGGGGAGGAGCATATGTGAAAAGTGTGGATGAAATACTATTTCAGAAGATACTTGTTATCTTGTCCATCAAAATCTTTTTGCAGAAGGATTAAATTTCTGCTGCTTTTCGCAGCAGGATTAAATGGTATAAGCTAAATAATTAAATTTGCTGGCATATTCTTTAAGTCAAGACTTTTATATTTCTTTATTATGTGCTGGATTTGTTGCACAATACTTGATGAATGGAGGAAAGTAAAGGTTGTTTCTGTTTTCAAGAGGGGTGACAATTCCGTTGATTAAATTATAGAGGATTAATCTAATATATTATATGTTGGTAAATTGTTAATGATAGATGGCATTCTAGCTCGATGATAGATGCTTTGTTGATGGAGGAACAGGCAGGTTTCTGAAAGGATTTATCATGTATTGATGATGTATTTTCTTTAAAATTATTGGTAGAAAAGAGATGAGAGTGTAATTTACAGTTGCATCTTGGCTTCATTGATTATGAAAAGAGGGTTAGAAGGTCACATCTGTAGAGTATTATCAGTAACAAAGGGTATCTAAATCATCTCATAGAAGTTGTTAAGAGCATGTATTTTAACATAAGGATATTGTTGGATATGGGAAGAATTATTTGAAGAAATTTATACTAATCAGGGACTGCGGAAAGGCCTAGTGTATCTCCTACACTTTTTAATATATATATATTACAATGATATTGTCGGGAAGTGGAAATTGATGGTGAATCCCGGGAGATTGATGCTAATTTTCTTTTTTTTAAATACAATGCTGTTGTTGATGATCAAATTATAATTCAGCAGAATGAGTACAAACTTCAGAAGTCTGTGTTTAAACTGCAACAGGTTTGTTTGAAATATAATATGAAGCTATCAGTATAGAAGACAAAATCTATGGCTTTTTAGGGAAAATATTCAGTTCGTACCAAAATAGTTTTAGATAATAAGATATTAGAACAGGTTTCACATATCCGTTACTTGCATGTAATATAACGCATAGCACTGATCAAGGTAGTGATCAGAAATTAAGTAAGTGTAAGTTAATTTGTGGAACAATCTGATGTACATTGATTTAGAAAACAAGGAAAGAAACTGATTGAAATTTTACAGAATGATAATTGTACTTGTTTTACTGCATGGTTCTGAGATATGGGTTCCTAATAGAGGACATTTAAACAATATTCAAATATCTGAAAATGCCAAATTTCTGAGGTCAGTGAAAGGGTATTCAAGACTAGATAAAATCTGTAATGAAAACATCTAGGAGAAATTAGGTATTTTCAAATAAGAAACCAGAATACTAAATCATAAGGAAAGAGGGCTGGCACATCTAGATAGAATGCCTAATGGATGAAAACCAAAAAGATATGAAAATATAAACCAGCGGGATGAAGAGATGTTGGGAGACCAAGAATACATTGATGATTCAATTGTGGGTAGGATATATTCTTTGAGATGTGATACCATTTCTTGAATTGCTTTTTTGCATACATTACAAATCTGTAAATATAATTTTTCTATCACCCTTAGTTTTTAAATAAATTACACTCCAAAAAAAAATGAAGGGAAATATAGTTAAAATTTATAATTTTGCATGGCCATACTAGAATGATTACATACACGGCCTGTATTAGAATGATTTCACTGATACTTTTCTTTTATAAATATCCTCAGGCACATCCCAAATTAATGTCCAACAGTAATCGGCTAGCATGTTAGTATTCCATTTCCCTTTATAGAGGCTTTCCATCACCGAAATGTCTTGGTGGTAATGTTCATTGTGTCACTTATGCCTCCGAGGTTGTCCAGAAAAAATCCAGATGTGAGTGGAGTATTCTCAAAGGTATATTACATCCCATATCTCTGTATGAAGTAAGAAGTAGATTAAAAATATTGTGGTAATAGTTGGATATTTGTTTGCTGAGAAAAGTTTTTCAAACATCTATAAATGAAGCCCAAGCTAAACTTTATACATTATTTTACATTGAGATAATTACATCATCATTGACCAACTCTCTTATTTGAGGACCAACAAATATTCCTTCTTTAATTTTTCCTTCACTTACATTCAGAAATTTCTGCCTGGTGAACAAAAATCCGGGAATATACTTCTTCATTGCTTTTACAGAATTTTTCATCAGTCCTAGCTTGTTATGGAGAGAGGACAAAAATATTTTTTTGGGTTCAACTAAGGGCTCATGAATAATATTTTTTCTCATTTGGAGTTAAATTGTCTGGTTTCATTCACTCTTTGGTAACATAAATTTTATCTCTAGCTCTCCTAGCTTATCTTTAATTCAAAATCAAGATCATTATTGCCTTCTTCAGTACTGCCTGATTCTTCATCGCTGCTTTCAAAACATACATTTACAGGTGGCTCAGGTACTGGAATAATTTCACTGTGAGGCCAAATAGCGAAGCCTTCTGAGTACCTATCAGCCATCCTCTTAAATACACAAAACAGTTAGTGTATACTATATGAGGAGCCGACATCTTATCCTGATCATCAATATTTTTTTTTTTTTTTTTAATATGATTTTATGGTAAATTCACCACATACATAACAAAAGGCATCCATATCATTTACACAATTTGAGGCATTATGACACTGCACTGTTAATAAACTTCAGCTATAAGACTGAACAAATTTAATTCATTCCTAAATCAGTGCTTAATACAAACCAACACAGCTGTGTTTTCAGCTACATGTTTTGACCTGATGATTAATCTTAACCATGGAGGTTCACTCTTCAATATTAGATATGATGTCATAATATGTGACTATGGTATGATTTAACTTACCATATTAACAAATTATGTTAACAAATTTCAACAATAAAAAATGAGCTAATGAAATACAAACTGAAATGTTAACAATATGTTGAAAAATGAAGAAAAAAATGTTAATTAAAATTTAAACATTTTTCAAAAATTAAGGGTGATAGAAATATTCTGAGTTTACATTCGTTTTCAGCATCAAAAAACGGATTAAAAAAATTATGTTTTTCATGTAACAATAACATAATTTGATTATGTTTGATAAGAATAAAAGACATCAAGTTGTGCCTACCTCAACATAAAAGAGCCTTCAATATTTCTATTGTGATATCCAATTTGTTGCAAATCACATCATATTAATAAAGTAGGTAATTTTTTTTTGAAAGTAATGAATTTTTTCCAATTTTAGTAATTGTCTATAATTATATTTTTTGGCTCTTTAGAGCAGTAAATGAGCAGGACTAAATAATTCACATTGTATAGTAGGCAAGGCCTACTATATACTCATAATTGCAGAAGAACTTAATCTCACTATCATCCTCATAATCACTTCATATCATCCTCACAAGTTGATAAATAACAAGAAAATAATTTTTAGCTAACCTTCATCAACTAATTGCTCTACTCAAAACATTTTTACAAAATGATAATATAAATTGTAAACAATAACTAATGTAAAAAAATATTATTATTAATTAATTACAGTCATTTAGATTTTATTGTCACGGAAAATGTATATTTCAGATCAAGAAATGCAAGAGAATATTATTTATTTCATACTGCCTTAAAAGTTTTATATATTCTGTTGAATAAACAAATCTTTAATTCTGTTTCGTATGTAATAATAATCACACTATAAAGATCACATCAAGAATGGGTATTTACATTATACCACAGAAAACAAAGAAACTACTTCAGTATTTGCCTAGGTGGAACAAAGTAATCTACAGTAAATTCTTGATCAAAGTAAGATCACAAAATACACAATTATGAAATAAAATAGAGAAGTGGTTAAAGTCCAATTCAAGTATAATGTGAATTATTTCAGCACATATTTATGAACACATTAAATGAAGATGTAAAAAATTCAGATTTCTTTGTTACTATTTTTAGTTAGAGAGTTATTTAAAAAAACATTGACATTAATATTATTTCTGTAAAAGAAAATCTAATCGTATGTGAAATAGATTGATGGCAAGATCTTTTAAGCAGTTTGGAAATATATTGAGAATGGCACAAAATCTATTAAGGCCCTTTCTCATCAACAAAGTATTGTGTTTATTATATTGAGTTATACAAAAACAGTTCTTTTGACTGGTTTGATAGAGCTGGATATTTTTTTTTCTGTATGATTCACTCGTTATATGATCACCAAAAAATGACCTGACAGACCATTTACAAAAACTAGATATTACAAAACTACATATTTACAAAACCCATTCTGAGTATTTGAGTATTCTGAGTACTTGGTGGTGGCCAAAAGATGATGTATTTCAGATAGGAATATTCAAACTCATATGTAGACAATATATCATTAATGTAACAAATTTTTAATAGAATAAAATTATTATAATTACCATATTTTATTTTGTTAAATGTATCAGTTTGTTCTAAATTCTAATAATAGAATTTTTCATAATTATTTATTTATTTTTGTTTGTACATTTGTGCTGGAATATTGAATTTCATTCAATTTTTACTGGCTGTTTTATATAACCAATAATATTTTTATTTTATTTTATGCATATTTGATTAGAACTTACATGAACTGTACAAATCTATATTGCAATTTTGCACAGCAGATTTACTTTGCTCTTTTTTTTATTACTGATATTTATTACTAAGACATCATGTAGTAAAAATTGTTTGAGTATTGTTATATTAAATTAAATCCCGGTAGTAATCTGTACACAGTTATATCATAAGTTATAACATCAGTAATAACATAACATTACTACCATATACAGAGATATGATTGTTAAATCTTGATAAACATCTGTATAACAAAAATACATGTTTGAAATTTATAATTCATTTTGTTTTGTTATTCTTTCCATGACTTCAGCCAGTATCTAGATATTGGTAATGTCATACACATACAATTAAATGGAGAAGAAATTCTAAGCTAGCACAGGTAAGTAAAACAAATATTTCCTTTTGTTACTACTTCTTTATTTCCTTCCCATTATCTTAGTTTTATTGCTAGTTTAGATATAACTTTTATTACATAATATAATGTTATGATCTATCCATCCCATTACTTTTATTCTAGATTGAGAAGATTGAGATAATAATTTTAATCTCCAGTGGGAGTGATGATAGATGTTATATTAGTTCAGTTGAAAACCTGAATGTAGCAAAATTCTAGAAGAGGCAAGTTTTTCCTTTAGAAACCTAAGTATGTTTTTAAGTGGTTTTTTAATTTCTGGATGAAAAGAGGTTTTTGTTGCAAATTAAAAATTATCTTATTCCCTTAGTGTTATGGAACTCATATTTTAGGGAAAAAAAAATGGGTTTGAGCTTCTCTCTGGATGGAATTGTTTGTCTCTTATTAAAGTTTCTAAAGGTTGATCTTTCTTTTACCCTATCCACCTGTTCATTACCATTGCTCTTGTTTTCTTCATTTTAATTTTTGAGGTTAAAATTATCAAATAATTTAGTAATGTCATCATTACTTTTATTAGGCTGGCTAAATATATTTCATTGTCCAAGATTTGCTATTTGAACAAAAATTTGGAACTTTAAAAAATATGAAAAATTATGTTCTACTACAGAAAGAACTATAACAAATTAATCTAATAAATTAATAATATGAACAATATAACTTTGAGTATATTATTTTATTTCAAGATCAATTCCGCTTTACTATGACAATACTAACCACCCACTTTGTTTGGTTTAGGTGGTAGACGGTAAACTTACCAGAAAAGTTCTTTTTTGGGTTGATATCCACTTCTCTAATATGCTGTCTTTCATTGCTTTTTGGACATTCTTCATTGGATGTCAGTTTCTCTCTCTTTTCTTTTTAACCTCCAGGACCACCATTAGGTATCACTTCAGAGGATGAGATGATATTGGTCTCATTTAAAGCACAGTCTAGAATCCAGTATGGGAATTTTTTTTTTTATTTGCTGATTTAGAGCACTGCCTGTGACTGTCTAAAACATGGATTTATTTTATTACAGTCTGCAAAGCCACTTATTTAATTATATTACAAAAATGTTTATATTACATTACAATAACTATGAAAACTTCATCTATTATAACTGCAAAAAAAAAATCAGAAAAAATAGGATAAATAGATTGGGAATTTTAAATAAGAATTTGTTTTCTTCACAAATTTTCAAGAAAATTATGCACATACTAAAAGGTAAAGATTTATTAACTAAGAATTTTAACATATTTTATCTGACAGATATTTCAGTCATTAGGTATGTCGAACAGCTACTTGATAGAAAGTAGAAGCTCTTAATTGATCCACAAGAAGCCACTTTTCTAGATAAAAATATGCTGGCTTTATAGGTTTCAGCATTCCCTGCATGAATGTAATGCAGCTACAACTACATCAACAGAACTGAAAATGCCAAAAACAAGGCAATGGTAATGAATAGGTGGATAGGAAAAAAGGAAGATCTACCTTTAGAAACTACACTAAGAAACAAACAACTCCACTCAGAGAGAAGCTCAAGGTCTTTTTTTCTAAAAGAATGAGTATCCATAACACTTGGGAATCAGAAAATTTTTAAGTTGCAACAAATATCCCTTTTCATACATAAATTAAACAACCACTTGAAAACATAGTTAGATTTCTATGGAAACAACTTTGTCCACTACAAGAATTTTGCTACATTCAAATTTTCAACTGAAGTAATAATCATTTATCATAATCCCCCACTGGAGGTTAAAACAACATATGAATTTATTGATTGTCTTTTTAATACTTATGAAAAAAAAATATTCAATAAAAAATTTCAAAGATAAAAGAAAACTGCTTCATTACCTTTTAAAATTGTATATATCCGATCCCTCCAGTATTCAGTAAATTTTATATATTATTATAAGAATGCAGGTTGTAAAACTTAATTCATAACATATAATTATTTAATAATTTAAATTACATTCTTTACAATCTAATGATTCCACAACACCTGTAAAACCTCAAAAATTAAAGAGCATCCTCAAATTTGAAAAGTGTGAATTAAATATTCAATGTGACTGATCAAAAACATGTTTAGTAATCTAGTTCTCTTTTATCATTGAAGTTAAATTAGGTTGGGTGAAGTTCAATTGAATCTTTTTATTAAAATAAAATATATATTGATCACCTCAGTATAAGATAAAAACAAGATGTGTCTAAATTCCATATTAATAATTTAAATAAAACACATGAAGTAATGTTAAGATAACTACATTAAATATAAAATTAATTAATTGTAACTTAAAATAAAGATTAATAATCAAATCATTAAATAAAATAAAATTTATTGTTTTACAAGAATAAACACTTGTAGAATAAATACAATTTAAACAAATATCTTAATATTTTATGCAACTATAATTAGTAGTTCAATTAATGAAACAACTATAATTATATTGATTATAATTGGTCAAATTTTCATGTAATCCCCAAACTTGGAAAATTTGGATCATTTTGTTTCAGTTTATGGAATTACTTCATATTTTTAATAAGTATCACTTCCTTCAGTATGTTTCTTCATATTATTTTCATTTCCTTTCATAATACTGATCATCAACATAATTTTCTTATATTGTTAATAAAACAATTAATTTTGATACAGTACATATTTAATTGGTAGTTAATTTAATTAAAATAATATTAAAAATATATTAATCTGTTTTTTCTTTCTTCTTTTATCAACATTTTCTGTTCCCTGAAAAATAACAATATTAAACATTAAACAAATTGGTTTAAATAGTAACATTTTGACAGTAAATAAAAGATTGAGAATTTATTTACTGTGTACAATTTACAAGTAGAAAATCTAAACACAGGGAGATCAATGCAAGCAAATATAGAAATTTGAGATACTATTTTATAAATCCATGAAACTATTTATGCTCAGTATTTCTCATTTAAAATTACTTCATCTTTTCTTACTTAAAGTAGTGTGGCATTTCAAAATAATTCACATATTTGTAAGAGTAATTTCATTTGATTTTCAAAATAAGATCAAATACCTACTTCTTCAGATAGACTAAGTTGCTAATTTATATCATCATTGTATCATAGGCTGATGTCAACCCATGCTGTCATTTAAAGTCTCCCTCCAAAGAATTCTTAAAGAATTTTTTTATAAGATTGTTATCTTATCATGATACCTTTCACCTCACTTTCACTTTTGATCACAGTAACTTTCCAACTTTCAATTTCCAATAAAACTCTGAGTAACATTTTTGAATGCTTGCCAAGCTGCTTTCTTAAGTGATTCAATAATTACTCAAACTTTTCGTCATGTATTTGTGATCGTAATTGTGGGCCCACAAATATTCCTTCTTTAATTTTTGCATCACTAATTTTATGAAGCTTCTGTTTTAAGTATATGAAACCAGGAGTATTGCTCATGGTTTTCCTGAAATTCTTCATTAATCCTAGTTTGATATGTAATGGAGATAGATACATATTTTTAGGATTACACAGTGGGTCATGATTCAATTTTTTCTGTTCAGGTATGAGTGATTCGCGTTTTAAATGGGTTTTTCTGTCCCTATTTTCCCATTCACACAAAAAAACAACAGTTCTTTGTATAACCAAGCTGCAGACCAAGTATAAGTGCAATTAGCTTCAGATATTTCGCACAAATAGTTTTACCACAAATATTTTATTCATATACTGTATATTGAAGCTTTTCCAATATAAATTTAAAGTTTTCATATGTTTCTACTATACTTCCATAAAAGAAAAAATGTCATTACAGAACACTATGCCATTTTCTTCAGAAAAATAGTCTTTGTGTCGTCTTTAGTGATGACTATGATAAGTACTTATCTTTGTATTCTTTTGAAGAAGATCTTGCAAGTTAGGATACACCATTCTATGTTTTAATTTTGACGTAATCCCTTTAATTTTGTTAAGCAAAAATAACAGTTAGAAGAGTGATCTTTGGGTTTCCTCCAAATCATAGGGATAGCAAATGGCATGTGGTGTGTGGCAATTTCCCATGCAGTGAGAAGCCTAGAACATAATAAACAACAAATATGTGGGGCCCAGGTTCTTCCATGGTTCCTGACTTTACACACAAAATAAAGATCATAACACATTTTTACTAATGGAATAAGGTTTTTCCTTTGGGACTTGAGCATCACTTCACCACATACATAATAAAAGCTATCAGGATGATTTAAACAAACTCTAGACATTCTGTAACTAATGACTAATTAAAAGAAATAAAGTTGTAAATTTGTAATACACAATTATTCAGGCCCACAAGGCATTCACAATGACGTGTTTAGTGATTCACTACTATTTCACAACTGACATCGTTCTGATGAATTTCTGCTACACTAGATCACATGTGTTCATGTCTACACACATCTGAATTTATTTACACATGAGTAGCAATGCTACCCTTTGAGTTAGCTCATTTCGTTCCATCATATTTACAATGCTCTAATAAATTTTACTTTGACAATGGACAAATGGACGAAAAAATGTTTTAAAATATTTAAAAAAATTAAAATAACTGTGATAAATAAATTAAATAACTGTGGGTGTTGGAGAAATTCTAAATTCATATTTGAAAACAGAATAAAAAACTACATTAAGTAGCATGGTACTTGTGAGACATCCCAACCCCCGTAGGGGAAGACACCCACCCAGTGACGATTCCGGTCGCCACACCACCCCTCCCGTTCCTAGCCCTGAGGGGCTTTACCGGGAGTCGTCTGAAAGACC
>JAAAKQ030494100.1:0-21079 GCA_010016005.3 Zanna intricata
AGAGAGAGAGAGAGAGAGAGAGAGAGAGAGAGAGAGAGAGAGGGAGAGGGAGAGGGAGAGAGAGAGAGAGAGAGAGAGAGAGAGAGAGAGATTCATAATGAAATTTTTAACTACTATTTACACAATAAACAAAGTTTTGATGGTTTGAAGAATATTGAATTTCAATATCAACATAAACTTTTTCAGGAAGTTATGCGTTTTATTGAATTAAATTTCACTGTCTGATCTGGCTGCGACCAGCTAGAACTTATTCTCATACGAATAAAGTAGCATTCTGTAGATTTTTATATCCTGAACTAACAAATTTCATTAGCTTAAGCCATATTCATAATTGGCGTAGATTTGAATTTCAATTTGGTATCAATATTTTCATAATGCCTACGTCGAAGTGGTCACAGATAGGAAGAAGAACTTCTAGGGCTACTAGAATTTATAATCGTAGACAACGTAAATCTAAGCCAGAGCGTTTTCAAGGACCTGAAGACAATGTATTCACTCGGCTCAAAATCGGGTTCAGTTTTCGAGAAATATGTTAGGTCTCAAAACAGCTTTTGAAACACAAATCTGACTTTGAAAAGGTGACTCACTGAATCACTGTAAAAATTTTTACAATATAATAATGATTTCATACGTAATTTCAAGTATAATCTTGAGTCGAGGCCTATTAATGAAATCACAATTTGAAACTAACTATTCAGGCTGATCGTGTCCGGTAGGTGAACAAAGAGGCCAATATAATGCGCTTACAATTGATGAAGTAGCTGTATTATTAATGGATGAAGACAAAGGTCAAAGGGATATTGTTACATGTTCATGATGGTTGACTACAATGTGTTTCTGAGCTTCATCGTTCATAAGATCCCTTACAATAATATAATATAAACAAAAAATGTCATTTACCCAGAGGTTTTACAGGTTTTTTATTTTATCATGTTTTATAAAATTTCATTTTATTAAAAAGTTGTTAATCATACAAATTCATATACTTTTACGATAAGTTAAGAATACAGTTAACTCTGAAAGAAAACGTCCATACATAATTACTAAAAAATTATTTTTTTTTTTTTTTAAGTTCTATACGCACATAGCGCGGGTAAAGCCACGATGGGGAATGTTTGTTGTTAAATATTTTATAATATATTTCAAAAAAATTACTGGACATAAAGTCTTGCGGGAAAGGTATTGTTAAATTTTTTCGGTCAAAAACAATACGAAATTATCAAGTACATCCATTAACTTAAGTTCCAAAAATTTCAATAGGGTTACTTTTTACTCTTTGAACAAAAATCTGGACGAAAATTTAGTAAACTAATGACTGGAAAACGAACTATTTATAGATCTATATTTATATGAACCTTTGTTTTTATTTTCATTTTTAGAATATGTCCTGAAATTTTTTCCATTTCTTCGTGAGACACTATGTATGTAGAGTATTTACAGTAACATAATGAAATAAATTGCAAAAAAAAAATTAGTTATAAATTTTTCTTCAGATATATTAATATTATAGATATAATTTACCTGTAGAGATTTACAAGTTTTGTTTTTGCAGTAGTGCTTCACATTTTGAAATCTGCTGCTAAAGTATTTATGAATACTTGAAGATACATTCAATAACTCCATTAAGGTCCGAGGCCTTTCGAAGAAACTTGGCTCCTTCTGTTACCTGTAAAATATAAAAAAATAGTAATTTTCATTTTACCTTCTTCTGATACCAATTTTTATGTATAATATACAAAGCCTCTGGTTGGTTTGACTAAATAATTGGAAATTTAGTCGGATATTCTACTAGATTAAAATTTTGAGATCGAATGAGAGTGTAACTTTGGGATATTTTAGTCAATTCTCCGGTGATCGTTACTTTTTAAAAGAAGATAATCTTTTTTCTGAAATGAAATCTTTATGAGTAATAATTTACTTCCAGCATAAGTAAAAATAAGAAACATCAGTTTTCAATGAAATTCCGCTTGCCACGGTTCTTCCGTGGATAAACGTATTTTTTTATCCTCCATCCCTTTTTTTTAATTTTAAGCTTCAGGTTTAGTGAATGAGAGCCTTAGGATCTATGGAGTGAGGTCATTGTAGGCCAGAGGCATAAAGTGCCAATAGGGTAAAATCGGAGCTACAAGAGTACAATATAGATTACAACAGGGGAAGATGCAGTAGATAAACAAAACTTGGAAGTAAAAGCTATAAGACTGTTCAATGGCCGAAAGATTTCCTGAAAATACTTAACATAATAAATTATAATTTTATTATAACAAGAACATAACATTATAATAAGAACCCATTCCAAAGAAGAACAATACCAAATACTGTAAGGATAATAAGACTGTAAGGCTAAATCCCGTGTCGCAAAAGCATTATCAAAAATAATACTGAACAGGATAGAGGTAAAGATAATAAAAATGTTGGATGATAAACAGTTTGGCTTTAAAAAAACGAAAGGAAACTATATACACAATAAATTATTTTAGAGTTTTGATAATGAGACTGATAGATATAATAAAACGATATAATAAAATGAAACATATACAAAACTAAGTTTTGTACATGTTTCATTGACTGGGAAAATGCCTTTGATAAAGTTAAATGGGATAAACTAATGAAACTTTTGAGGGAAATAGAAAAACGACTGGATTGGAGGGATAAAAGTTAAGGAATTATACGCAGGACAAAGGTTACAAGTTCAATAGAAGGGGAAACAGAAGCAGTAAAAATGGAAAGAGGAGTGAGATAAGGCTGCATGTCACCAATCCTTTCTAAAATTGATGGAAACCGACTAACTGAGGAAGATTTGGAAGACTTAGGGGATGGTAATTATAAAATAAGGAGGGGAAGAAATAAAGATAATTAAATTTAATTAAGTTTGAAGATGACCAAGTAGTATTAATGACTATAATTTAAGAGAAGCTACAAGAAATGTTGGATAGAATAAGCAAGGTAGGAGAGAAACACGGAATGAGAATAAACGCTGAAAATCCAAAGTAATGAAAATATGGAAAGAATACGGTGCAATGATTACTAATTTGGAGAAAAAATTAGAACCGGTTGGTAGTTTTAAATGCCTTGAAAGCAAAATAAATTTTGATGAAAGTTGCACTGAGGAAATTAGAAGCAGAATTGCGACTGGTAAAATAGCGTTCAACAAGATTAGAAATCTGCTTAAAATAATTATGATACAATAGATCTGATCTCAATAGATTCATTGATTTGAGGGAGATTTGCAAGATGTTTTGTTTGGAGCGTGGTATTACTCGTATATAGTCCAGTAACATGGACGATAAAGAAAAGATAAATTCGATAGCTGGAAACATGATAATGGAGTAAAATGCTAGGTATCAACTGGCGAGAGAGCGTAACTGATAATCAGGTCTTGAAAAATATAAAAGAGAGAAGGGTATGATTAAGACAATAAAGATAAGAAAAGCTAATTGGATAAACCACATCCTAAAACATGACTGGATTGAAAGAAATAATTGAAGAAAAAATTGCTGGTGTGAGGGGGAAGAAGAAGAAGGAGGATAGGATTGGATGATTTGAAAGAGAAAAAAGGATACTACTATTTAAAAGAAAACCTGAGGACAGTCCTTCATGAAGAATATAGTTTCTTGATACTTTTTTCTGAGTTTCTTATTCACCCCACCCCATTCGGCGAATGGCATCGCTTCACCGGGATGCCATTGCTTCAAATTATCTCGGTAGGTACTCTGGGCTCAGCTAAGGCTATTCCCAAAGCACCACTCAGGCAGCCGGGTCTCGGTCATAGAATGCTGCAGTTTCTTGATACCCGTTGATAGACAGTTCTGTAGCAGAAGAAGAATTATGCATACGATCTGAATTTGATCCAATAATTGGATGTATCAACGAACCAAGCATATGTAAAAAAATTAACAGAGAATATTCTTTACCAAATTTTATTAGATAATTAATTCAATAAATACGATCAATAGTTATCCGAGGAAATACAGATTGCAAATGTTTTTACATTGGAAAATCTGAACAGGGATTCAAAATCACGGACGAAAGGTTGAGGTTTTCTCATTCGTCGAAGAGGTCGGTGGAAAAGTTCATTAATGGTGTTTTATCTTATTAGCATAAATCTTGAATAATTGAGTTCAGTTATATAAAGGAGACAATTAATTTAAAATTCAACATTAAAGTGTTGAAGTGAAGGGCGTTACCTATAGGCAGATATTTTGACAAATGTTTGTTACACAATTCTTAATACCACTGAATAAGTAAAGTATTTATTTGATATATTTGTATTATAGCCCTTTAAAACCACCTGAAAACGGAATCTGATGGGACCAAATAACAGATCCGTTTTGAAGAGGTTTCTGTCTTGAGGTCTCCGTCAACAAATGGAGAATTTCTTTTCTATAATAGGTCACTTTTCTTAAATATTCTATCCTCTTCCATCGGATGTCATCTTTCTCAATCAAACTTCCTATTATTATGAGTTTTACACCACTTAAACAGTAACTCTTTCAGGATAGCTGCTAGTGTAATTCTAGTACTTTTAAATTGAATACTTTTTTGAAGTTCTTTACTTAATTTATTTATTTAAGCAGTTCATTATGTTTTTCGTGAAACAAGTTAACTGTATTTCTTATAAAGACTTGATTAAACTATCTAATCTACTAACTGGTTTTGAACATTATAATTTTTTGGTGTGCTGAATGAGCACGACTGCGATTTAGATTCTGATTTTCTCTTCGGAGTTTACGAACTTGTGGTCTTGAAATCCCACAAGCTGCAGCGGTGCTTTCTTTACACTTTTGAATGCGTATTAAATGTTTGTCATCTTATAATTTTCCAAATTTTATAGCTTCTTTCTTCATAAAATCGTATGCATTATTAAGTATTTCACTAGCTACACTGACTACCATAATAAATACTTAATACTTATTAAGTATTTCACTGACTACAGAGTTTTTTACAACACGTGCAATAAATTTTATCTTAAATTTGTTCAGGGCTTTCACCGCACTCCACCCTTAATATTAACTCAGCCGCTATCCACTCAGCCTTAATATTTTTAAAGAAATTATTGTCAGATTAAAAACAAAAAAAAATAATAGATTTTAATTGTGGAAAAATTTTTGCGATTTATGAAAATAATTATACACACTGTATTACAATTCTTGGTTTCTGAATGAACCTAATGTTACGAGAAAATAATAATATAATGCTCTGC
The DNA here is from genome assembly GCA_010016005.3 of Zanna intricata. Lineage (NCBI taxonomy): Eukaryota > Metazoa > Arthropoda > Insecta > Hemiptera > Fulgoridae > Zanna > Zanna intricata. The sequence goes on from JAAAKQ030494100.1 coordinate 5,201, forward strand.
ACAGTGACTGTCTGCCGTGTGCTAGCAAACTTTTATTTTTATCGTACTTCATTTAAGCTCTAAACAGATAATGAAAAATCAAAACGCGTAACTAGAACAATATTTACCATATACTTTATTTATTCTCAATTTATACGTAAGAAAATTCTAAGAAACGAGTAACTTGTCAACAAAATACAGCACATGAATTATTTAAATAAATTGTTGCCCGCTATCATACTTCAATAATGATTTTAAGCTTATAGGCCAGAAGTTGCAACCTAAATGTGACGGAACATCTTGGGGCTACAACAGCAATTACAGCAACGTTTTTGTTATTGCAAACAATCAGTCAACTACTGCATTTATTATTTTCGAAGTCTTTTTTATGTACAATTTATATTTAATCATTTTATTCTATTACAGGTTATTCCGTTTTTGATTTCCTTTCTGTTTTATGAAATAAATTTAACTCTTGAAACTAAACATAAAACCTATGTTTCTTTTCCCTTTCCGTGTTACGTAGCTTTCTGTCTCCATTTTTTGGACATTTTAGATTATTACTATCGGAATGTAATGGGATTCCTTATTTCTTTTATCGCATGTACCATATAGAAATCCCGTGGATGACCTTAATGAACTTCGTCCTCCCATGTGGCAAAGAATTTCAGTACATATGATACCAAACTGAAGTATTATTTACAACCACCTTTTGTACCTTAATATAGCGAGGTAAACCTTTTCCCTTGTAAAAAAAAATTTCTTTATGAGCAGTTTTTTAGTTTTGTAGGGGTGGTCAGGGTAAGATTCAAGCTCTAAGATCGGTGCCTCCTCCCTCGAGATAGTAGGAAAATACCATATAAAATTATGTATGCAGAGAGCAATCAGAAGATGCAATTTAATTATGTAGTTGAATAAAAAAGCTGTCAACAAATTTCTCTAAAACTGATGCGTCAATTTTATTATTCAAGTCAATTTTATCTCTATTTATTTATTAATGATGCGAAAATATTTCTCCTTTTCAAATACTTTACATTTTAATTATTAAGGAAAGCATACATTATAAACATGTGACCCCTTTAACTTTAGATATCGCTAACCATAATCTATATATATATATGTTGACAAACAAAAGAAATTTTACAAAATTGAATAATTTATAGTTACATATTTCAATCACCATTTATTTAAAAATTTGTTTTTAATTAAATTAAGTTCCCACATCAGGAGGACTCAACTTGATTGCAAACCATTATTATCTAACTAGGAAATTTACAGTAACGATCACACTACACCAAACGTATAATCATGAAAATGTATAATCATGTTTTTTTTTTTATGAAAAAAGGGCAGATTAGATCCACGTAAATATCAAGTTTTTCTAGCTTCTTTTCTCTTCTTCCATAATATTAACAAATCAAAGATAATTTTTTAGTATGATGTAAAATTTGACTACCTAAAAAATATATTTCCTCAGAAACTAAATAATTAAAAAAAAAAACTAAAACATGTCATAAAATGGAATTTATTATTTTTACACCATCTATATTTGAAAAAAATCTTATTTTTCCTTGTACGCCTATACTAAATTACATACATTTATTTTAAATGAAAAGTACATAAAATTTAATTTCATTAATAACCTCTGATATTTTTTTTCTTATTGTTATTACTGAATTATTATCTATAGTAATCATTTTTTACAACCAGAAGTTAATAATTATTAATAAATCAATAAATTTAAATTAAAAAAAAAAAAAACAGTAAAAAAAAAATAAAAGCAGATGAAGTATGATTCTAATCTATGTGAATCCTTTTAAGATCCAAATATTTCATTAATTAAAATTTTATTTGGTTATTACTCTGAAACTAATGAAAAGTAATGAATAAGTACCACTTATGATATATCGTTGAAAAGCTCTCAATGAGGACTAATTGTTGTAGTTATGAAAAATTCAAAAATCTAATTTCTTTTTGATTTTGGGGTTCTTTGGACACTTTTGGTCCATTCGATTGTGATCAAAAGGGGAGCTGCAAAACTAGAGATTACAACAGTCCTAAATCGTAATTTCAACATCCTACCGGTAATTATTTTTGAGTTATGCGAGATATGTATATATCTCCCATATCTCGCATACGAATAACGAGTATATACCTCATCACATTTTTTTTTAAAGTTTTTTTTTAAGGGGTAGACACCGAATATCTAAGTATATACCTCGCATACTCAAAATGTATGCGAGGTATATACTCGCATACATTTTGCGATGCTATGTATGTAGTGTGTATATACATACATACGTGTATATGTATGTATGTACGTACATCCAAGTTCCCTCCCGAGGAGAATACGCCCGCCATACCACCCCATCCGTACCTTTTTTTTTTTTTTTTTTTGTTTAAATCCGGAACCACAATTAAGTATAACTTCAGAGGGATGAGATGAATGAATTGTAGCGTGTGTGAAAAATGCCATGCCTGACCGGGATTCGAACCCGGGACCTCCATCCGGGACCCCATCCGTACCTAGCCCTGATGGGCTCTACCGGAGGTCGTCTTTTCCTCGGTCTGATAACACCACAGTCATCAAACGACCTCGGGGGATGCCGCCGATGCCAATGCCCCGAGGGACATTCACATCGGCAATATACCGCGATTTTAGCTAAACCACCAACCTACAAGAACGAGCTAGAAAAACTCGCGGAGAACCCCGCGCCTAGGTTACTTTACAAACTACTTACCTCTTTTATTCCCATTGCCACGATGGCTTAGAGAATGGAGTGCATGCACCACTTATTTAATATTCTGTGAGAACCCCCGCTCTGGTCTGTCCGGGAGCTGCTACTCCCGCCCAGAATCAACTCGGAGGCCCGCTTAGACAGCACTAATGACTCTACAGAGTTGATCGCAACTCAAATAAATAACCGTAGTTAAACGGAACCTATCTCCCTTAACCAGCACACTCCATTCTACCAAAGAGCAAAACGCAAACTGTGATCGTGCTTCGGGAGTATGGGAGATATACTCCCGAGCACAACCTTCATTAATACGAAAACAAAATCTAACCGAGGCTCAGTGACAAAGCGCCTACCTTCGGCCAGTCAACTGGCCCGGCGGTCCCTAGCCGTCCGGGTTTCTAACTAACTAAACGCCCTCGGCTTTTCTGTCAGTGCAAGGAAGCGAAGGAATCCAGCCACAATAGTCCACTGTCTGCGGGTCTTCCAGTTGACCCGCAGATCTAAAAATGAGTTTACTCTCTCAAGTTCCCTAACTGTATTGGTACGCTCAGCTTCGTACCTGGGACATATAAAAAAAGAAAATGGTCCACAGTGTCATCAACTCCGCACTCTGGACAGAGTCCATAGTCCGCTAAACCAAACCTAGCCAAACTAAATCTAAATGCACCATGTCCAGAAAGAAATTGTGTTGTGTGCCGATTGGGATAAACCCACCGAATCGTTCGCAACTCTCTAACATCAGCAAAGATACCATGCGTGTATCGACCAGTAGAAGAATCGTTCCACCTATCTTACCAAGAGTCGAAACCTTGGTCTTCAATCTCCCACATACGCCCATTGGTAAGAAGACCAGCCTTCTTAGAAATATACCGCATGCTACTGTATGTACGTACGGACATCACGCTGAAACTAGTCAAAATAGATTCAGGAATGGTCAAAACGGAGATTAGAGACCTTTGTGACGAACATACACAACGCCGCTGGAAACCGACAGAAGCTCAAATACCTACTTTTGTTCACTCTTGTCCACCAGGTTGGACGAGAATGGGCAGATTCGGAATCCGGAAGACCTGTTAAAAATACTAACGAGAAGAAAACGATATAATAAGGCCAACACCAACGGCTAACAAGAGACAGATATATTAGTGATCCAGTACAATATCTGACGTTAGGACCACCGCCATTGTTGTTAGACAGAGACTACAGCGGGCAATATGAAGCAGATCGAATGACATAGAAAAAGCTGAGATAGCCTATAAAAGTGCCCGTAAAGGACTTTCTGCCTGAATTAAGATGTCAAACGCGCTTGTTAGTACAAGATAGTTGAAGACCTTAACGTCGACCCGTGGGGGAGGGTGTACCGTATTTTGATGAAGCATTTCGGTGCTCCCCTCTCTTCCTTGTCAACGGAGCAAGTTTTACACTCAATTGTAGAACTTTTCCAATTGTAAGGATTAAAACAAGCCGACACTCTTCCTTCCGATGTTAGAAGATTTGGTATTGAAGAACTTCGATAGCGGTGTAAATCTAGAAATAATGTAAATAAGAGTCCCGGACCGAATGGCGTTTCGGGAACCCTCCTACAACGGTAATGTGTTGCACGTCAACTGGATGGTCTTGGACAACAGAAGATATGCTTAATATCGAAGCCAACTCAGACTGATCAAAGAAGAGGTTTTAGGCCAATTTACCTCCTGCCGACGTTGGACAAACATTCAAAGAATCCTGCTTATTCAAAGAATATGGGCCGATTTAAACACCCCCCGTGGACTGGAAACGAATCAATTCGGTATTATTAAAGGTCGTTCTACTGTGGATGCATTATGTAAGGAGGTCAACTGTATGGAAACTAGCAGAGCAGGCACCTGGAAGATCAGGTGGATTCCCCTGTTGGTCCTCCTGGATGTCCACAACGCCTTTAATAGCATACCATGGCGTTTCATTATCGAAGAGATACGAAGACGCAATGTTGATGAATATCTGTGTGCTGTGAGATTTTTTATATGACCAATAGTTATTGGTTTCATCAGAAGAGGGCATGATTACATTTAAGATAACAAGAGATGTTCCGCAAGGTCCCTTCCTTTGGAACTTAACTTTTGATGGCGTATTGAGTTTGGGTTTCCCGGAGGGAGTAGAAGTGATTACATATGCGGACGATTTGGCGATGCTGGTTGAAGGTACCAATGAAACAATAGTAGAGAATAAAGCAAATAGAGCGGTATGACAGACCGCATCTAAGCATCTAAGCATCTGGTTGAAAAGCAGAGGCCTTCATTTGGCAGCAAATAAGACACAGATTACGGTCATTTTAGGAAAAAGGAAAATAATGCCATAAAAGTTAGTGATAATGCCATATTATCAAATATTTGCCCAATATCAAATATTTGAGAGTATGGCTCACAGAATGGACTGTTCAGCCATCATCTAGCTGAAGTAATGCAGAAAGCTGAGCGAAATATCAACACCTTGAGCTGTCTGATGGGGTTGAGACGGGGCCCTCGCCCCATCGGAAATTGCTGATGGCTGCCGCAATGGCCATAGTTTTATAAGTCGTACTAGCAGGATACAAGGCCTTTAACGTAGGAAGAATCACTAAGAAATTGACTTCTCTACAATGAAGAATAAATTTAGAAGTCACGTAGGCCTAAAGAATGGATTCTTCCTTGGCGGCTGCTGTTCTGCCAGGAGTATTACCCATTAAACACCGCGCAAGGCAATTAAAGAGAGCATACGAGAGTATTCTCTATCTTAATTTAAAAGACGACGCCGCCGTTATGGCTATCGAGGAATGGCAAGAGGATTGGGAACACAAGTTGTTTTATGGATCAAAAGATTAATTCTTATACTAGAACCATAGACAGCATCTTCATAGATTCAAAAAGAGAGAAAGCACCAGCTTTATTTACTGTGGAAATAGAGATACTCCTCACAAAACATTTTTTAAGTGCTCAAGGTGAGACAATATTTAAGAAAGGGTGGATTTAGGATGGTTAACGCAAGACAACATAGTGCCCCATATGGTGAGCAGTTAACAAGCATGGAACAACTTAACACAGTTAATAACTATCTTAAAGAAGAAAGAAGAAGAATATCGTGACTGGAAAAAAAAAGCCGAGACAGGAGGAAAAGATCAGAACCGGTGGAGGATGCTCATATTTGTATGGGCGTTCCCTATTTGAGTGGGCAAGGGAAATAAAAGACTGAGACCCGCGTAGGAGATGGGGGTCCAGGAACGGTATAGCCGGATCCAGATTCCCCCCTCCCCAGTGTTAGAGGCAGGAAAAGATCTAGACCCAGCGTGTTGACCTACCAGCTTACATGCCGGCATAAAGTCGTAGGCGAAAAGAACCGTTAGACGCAAAGGACACCCTGGGTTGCGCAATACTTAAATATAGGTCAGATCCAGAGGGCACGGATAAAATAAATGTACCACTGATTTACTTATCAATAAACAATCTACATTCCTCGTTCATTTCATATAATTTTTTTACTACTTTTTAATAGAGGTCGATTATATAAATGATTATTTAAATATTTATTAAAATTTACAGAAAAAAAGTTATTTTTGATTAAAAATAAAAAATGAATTTATTGATTATTTATTTAGAATTTATTGATTATTTCAGTCGGTTCACGAGGCTACATAATCAGAAAGCTAATTAAATGTATCATATTCAATGAAAAGTACCCATTATTTATGTTTACTTTTAGTTTAATCAAGCTTTAGTGTAAATGTTGTAATGTGGGATGTGGTAAGCAATAAGCTACAAGATCAGTTTTAATCAGTTTGGGTTTTCTAGTGTTCCATCTCGGAACTCTCAAAATATCAAATTCCCTGAAAAAATATTTAATTATCCTTGAGAAGCTATTTTAAATTATAAATAAACCTTATAATATTTATAAAATTAAAAATATGAAAACACAATAATATCGATATAGTATATTTTAAAATTAAATCAGAATTTAGAATAAATATAATCTAGATGATAATTCCTGTAGTCACTTTCAGATCATTGTGTTGTATTGTTTAGTGATGTTTTTGTTTTATATCTTATAAATGATTAAATTTAATAAAGTAATTTTTTTTAAATTCTTCCGTTAACAGACAGGATTTTTAAAACTATATAGAAAATGTAAACAGGCTTGTTTGATTAAACAGTTATCGGTGTTTTTCAAAATCTCTATTTCGTCTCTGCCTGAAGTAAATTAATTTTTATTGCCATTTTTCATTCATAATTACGAGGATCGTTCAATAATTAAACAGACAAATGACTGAAGAAAAATGATTATTTATGTATTGTCCCATCTTTAGAAAGAAAACACGTAAGAAGCAAGAAGGCTGTTCTACAACAGCGAATTCAGCGCAGCCTAAAGAAGAAGAATCTTCACAACCTAGATTTTCTAACCTACCTCATCAAACAATAACTAATCAGGCAACCACCAATGCAATTTCCTCCGTAAAGGAAGTGCATTGGACCCTCAAAAAAAGTAAGGCACCATCAGGCGCATTCATGCAAGACCGAAAGACATTAGCGAAAGGTATTAGCATCCTTTCAGTGGACGGACTGAAGGGGAATAGCATCGGGAGAAGAGTGTAAATATCTTGCTAATCACGCAAGGAATAATCCGTTAAAAAATAATTTTCACAAACCCCATCTAACGAATCAAACACAAACCCAAACTCCATCCATCTTAAAATAAACATATATCCGTCATTTAAAATTTTTTTCCGTAATAAACTTTAAAACCTGCCAGATAAATAAAAAGATCCAGCAGAAAGGGACTGATGTCCAGGGTCCGAAATAAATAGTGGGATAAAAGCATCCTCCAACATCTAACCTCGGAAATGTCCGTGGTTGTTGCTTTCTGTAAGCTTTCTTATTCAAGTATTTAAGAATTGTTCGATTTGGTGTCTGAGCCACTGTATCACATTCATGACCTTCGTATTATTACGTGGCTGAACTTTTTGTCACGTAAGAACTCTTTGAGAGAACCAAACAAATCAAATTTTATGGTGCCAATCGGGTTTATATGGATGATGAAGCAACACCTCCAGATCGAGTTTTTAATAGTATCTTTTGAGCTGTATGGAAGCAGGCGTTATCATGTAGAAGAATTAGGCAACGGGACGTTTCAACCTTATTGCGGGTTTCTTTTATTTTTATAGCGGTCATTGTTGTTTATTCCTTGTTCTTCCAGATAATCGAAATAAAATAGTCTTTATAGTGAATACCTTTAGCATCACTTTATCGGCTGAGCGTAGATTTTGAACGTTTTCTTTACCGGTGAACTCAGATGTATCGTACTATACTCAGACGTTTGGATTCCTTCTCCTAATGATAAATCTAAGTTTCACCACAAGTTTATTCTATGTAAAAAAGAATTATTTTCCCCTTTTTTTACGTTCAACAGAAATGTGAAATCCGGTATCTCTGTGAATTAAGTCGATTGCTTAAAAACCCAAATTGAAAATGTTATACGTTTTGTAGTAGTTCAGACTATTATGGATAAGAGAATGGGCAGTGCCAATACTCTCATTACAGACTCAACATTTTTTCAAATTTTTGTGGGTCTATCCTGGCGAATAAATCATAAATGCGATTTTGCAATCGAAATTTCCTGTAGTTTTCCCTTACAATGAGAATCGATAACACTTGCTTTATCCAATTTAAAGTGTTCAATTCACAATAAAAATCTGCTGGTTTAATTTAATTTTAGCATAATGTGTTAACATCTGTTAGTAAATGTTGACCAGTTTTACATGTTTAGAAAATAAAAAATATATCGTAACTCGCTGTTCTACAGTACAAGATTCAAGTGGAACAAACATCTTGATATAAACAAAAGAGAATATAATAATGGAAATTCTTTTCGAACAACTGATATTTTCTATGTTAGAGGTGCCATTGTGTAAGTTAGATAGTTCTATTAAATAATTAATTAGTAATTTTTGACATTTGTCTCTTTAATTATTGAACAAACTTTGTATTATTATTAAAAAAGTAAATAAATAAATAAAGTACCATGCAATGCAATACATATCGATACTTAATTCCTACTTTGTTGAATTTACGTAGCTACATCGGTTCAAAAAGGTTGATTATTTCGATTAAAGAAAATAAATGTAAATGTTGTGAAAATAAATCTAAATATTAATTTTAAAGATATTAATAAAAATAGAATTATTAAGTAATAAGAATTTTACATTAGAGAAATAAAAAAAAATAAATGAAATTAAAAATAAAAGTGATTTATTACTGGAGCTCTTGTAAAACTTTGTACGAGTATGACGCATAATGCTAACTAAAAGGAGCGTTTAAGTTATAAATAATACTGGTTGCTCAAGGAAAAGATTCGATATTTCCATACAGATATAATTTTTTTCATAATCTTAGATTTCTCTTTCTAAAAAACCCTGAAAAATTACAATTTTTTCATATCTATTTATAATACCAAAATTTAAAAAAAATAATTCTTAAAAGATTATTTACCTTAAATAATTTTATTAAAAAAATAAAGTTTAAGAATTTCAGGAAAAAATCATTTTCCAATTTAATAGATATATCAGACCATTAAAAAAATTAATATATTTGAATAAAGAGAATGCAGATAGAAAATCGTGTGAGTTTAAATATAACTCTATTTCGTTTAAAGTTAATTAAAACATTCTGAATGTACATTGTTTTTATATAAATTTCAAACTGATGACAGCTTTCAATAACAGAAAATTATTTTTTAATTAGTAATAGTAATTTAAAAAAAAAAAATTCATTAAACTAAGTTTTATAAAAATAAAAAAAATATTAAAAAAAAATTGTTGAAAATTTATTATAATGAACATCCTATTTCAATTACTGCATAATGAAATAAGATAATCATTTTTATTACATAACAACAATAATAACGATAATGATAATAATAATTGAAAAAATAAGTAAACAAAATCGTAAATAAAGACCTTAAGGAAAAGGCCTTCAACAAATTGAACATTTTTTGTCATTATCTATAAATATATAAATAATTTTTTATCCATTATAAATGAAAATTGCTTCACTTGTCACACAATATACATCATTTTCTATTAATTTTGAAGGTGAAACCATGCATACGATTGTAATAAGAAATAATAAAGGATGCCATCAATTTTACATAATCATTTGGTTAGCCTGAAAATAAAATATGTTCAAGTTAACACGCAAAAAAAAAAAAAAAAATATATATATATATATATATATTTAGGTAAATTTAAATTTACTACTTTAAATAGCATACCAATTTTTTTAAATAATTACTTAACTAAATGTCATTTCAAAGAAACCTTTTTTAAATGTAAAAGAAATGCCAGTTTTTACTCAGAAAATAAATAAAATTTACTGTACAGATTATATAGATAGATAGACATTATATAGATTAGAAAACACTGTTATGAGAATATCAATAAAGATATGATTTAATACATCTTGATTTACATACTAATACTACGCGCTAAAATACATACTTTGTCGTAAGAAAGATTCACATTGTTACTTTTTTCATACCATTATCTCTCTCTCTTCAAATATAGTTTGAGAAAAGGGAATTCAAAGAAAGCTTCCAGGTACTATTTGATAGCCGGTATCCGAGACAGAGTGGTAGCGTCTTGGCCTTTCATCCGGAGGTCCCGGGTTCGAATCTCTCGGTCAGGCATGGTATTTTTCACAGACGCTACAATTCATTCATCTCATCCCTCTAAAGATATACTTAATTGTGATTCCGGAGGTTAAACAAAAGAAAAAAAAAGGTACTATTTCATAACGAATAAAATGCTTTTTGTGCTTCCATTCAAGGTCATCCAATATATACGATATCTCCTCAATGACATTTACTGAACTGTAAGCTTTTCGATGGAATGGAAGGTGTCGCAGATAGTAATAGTACTGAAACCAGGTAAGCCGACCCATGATATAGCTTCATATGAACCGATAAGACTATTACCTATTCTATTGAAGTATTTGAAAAATTACTTATTCTGAGGCTATGACTTATTTTGGAGAAAGGGCGTGTTATTCCTGATCATCAGTTCGGCTTCAGACATGGTTACTCAACAATCTGAAAAACACACAGGATTGTCAACTTTATCAACAATTGCCTAGAAGAGAAGATGTGTTGCTAGGTTTTTTTTTTTAATGTCCATTAGGGCTTTAATAAGATCTGGCTTCCTAACTTACTCTATAAACTGAGAAAGGAGTCTTCCTCAATTGTATTGCGTGAGATAAAAACAAGACTTCTCTGAATTCTTTGATACTAGGTTGGGTGTTCCTCAGGGTTCAGTTGTTGCCCGGTTCAATAATCGGAAAAAACAACGGACCTTCCGCGACTCCAGAGAACATCACAATTGCATCGTTTGCTGATGGCACGGCAATCCTGGCTGTGAGAGCTGATTTCATCGTAGCTTCTGCTAAATTGCTAACTATGTTAGATCTAATTAACTAGCTAGCTAAATAGAAGATGAAGGAAGATTATCCGGCTAAGTCTACAGATGTTACGTTTGCGATGAGAAGGGGTGACTGCGAGTACAAATTAATGGTGTTTTCATCTCGCATGCTAATAGGAGTGCATCTGGATCTGAAGCGCCTTGGTTTTCGAAAAACGCAAAAATGCACGATTTATACGCATACGTTTCTTTAAGGGAGCTCAATGAAGGGAATCTCCCTTCTCTTTAGATCATTTTTTTGCGTTCAAATTTACTTACTGTTTCAGTGAATTTTAACCGATTACTGAATTACATGGTGCATAACAGTCATGTTAGAATTTTGCTATTTTATCTTGAACCCTAGTTTCCTGCTATCATTTTATAGCAACGATAAAAAATCCATAATCGTTTTAGATTATGCAATGATGACTTTTCTTTGTTAACCTGTTCATTTCAAGTGAAATTTTTATTTAAAAATTTAAACATATGTAAATTTTTTCTACACTTTAATAATTTATTACTTTATGACCGCACGAAATAAGTAAAAATACAAAATAAAATACCTGATAAATTACTAAATAAATATCTTTCCATTTATTTGCAAAACTTGGGCTTTTTTTGACCAGTTTTGATCAGAAATAATTTTTTTTTTAATTCAGAACCCTTTTATCATTTTTATCAACTAAATATGTATATATAATTTTTAAAACTATAACGCTATTGAGAGTTGTTATGAAACAACAACAGTATTACATTTACCACTTTAAACGGATTCGATCTTGTGCCTGTTAAGAAAGTTATAATTTTTTTTTGTCCTTGAAACCGTATTTTTTTTCCACCCGTTGGGCCAATAGTTAGTGCTATCAAACAACTTTGCTGTTATAAATTTTAGGTCCTTATTTAAAGAATAGTAGGAACTTTAAACGGATTCGAAATTTGACTTACTAAGAAAATTATAGCGATATTTTACTTTTTCGAAAAAGTCCCCTCATTTCTACCCCTTTTTCCGATTTTGCCCATTAATGACTAGACCGAGATTTTGGGTCGCTTTATTCTATGTTTCAATTTGAAAGTGATTGGTGCAAAATTATGGCACAAGAAAGTGAACGATATATATATATATTTATAATATATATATATATATAAATTTTTTTTAAGTGGTGGTGGTTTTGAGGTCTGAAGATGTGAAAGGCGAAAATATATTGAAATTTTCTGGAACTCGAAACATGGAACCCATTACAATAGGTAGCTTTCTTGTGAAATCTACTTAAAAGCGATCTTTGATTTACCACATTACTAGTTTTCTGATATCAAAGTTGTTGACAATTCTTAAAATTTATGTAGACCGCTTAATATATTACTTATTTAAAAATAAACTTCAGTCCCGTTACAGTTATTTTGACTTCGTCTTATTACAATATGATTTGAAAATATTTTTTATAGTCACTAAATGTAGTATAAGCTACAAAAAAATTAATAAATAGAATCGGTTTTTCCCCAGTTTTTCCTGTGAACTTGATCAAATACTTAAGACTATTAGTCTGAAGTTTACATTAAACTGGATAGTCGAAAATTTATTTAATACATTTTAAGTAATATGAGTATATATAACGAAGGCTAAACGTTTTTGGATGTTTATACTATTTTATTTTCCTTTCTATCTTAGATCTATGTTCCAACTTTCTTGATTACTTTTTTTTCTAGTTCATTCAGTCTATTGAATTACGCCGCTAGGGCACAAGTTCGGTTTCAGTTAATGGTTTTTGCCAAGTGATAAGAACAATTTTTGTATTTTGCTATTTATTTATTTTATTTACTAATGTATTTTTGTAGCTTAAAATACAATATAATTTCAATATAAAAAACTTTAAATAATAATAAAAGTATTTAAAATTAATGTAATTTTGTTGAATGGGTTTTATTATAAATCTTCAGTTATAATTTACTTCAGCATTTTCAATATGAAATTCGATTAAATCATAGAAAGCCAATTATTTTAATAAAAATTACATATTAAATAATTTCTGTTTGATTTACAAGGACCAACCAAATTTAATGAATTATGCAATGGAATTCTAAATTCTAGCTTTTAAACTCAAACACCGTAACGCTAAAATTAATTTAATTTCTCTTTTTTTATATTGTTTATCAAATCAATAATTAGTATTGGTTGAATTAATTACAAACAAAACTGTATTTAACAATGAATATTTCTATTAAATAAAATATATCACTTGAAAAAAAACAAAAAGTAATTGATCAAATAAAAAAACCTGTTCTATTGTTTGCATTCACAGGAAACAGAATACATTACAAAAAGCGAAATCCTTACCAGTTCTTATGAATGTGACGAGATGCCTCAGGGTGTTGAAAAGGAAAGTAAGAATGTCTGTAATTTTTTTTTTTTTTTTTTTTTTTTTTTTTAGCAAGCGGTTTCTCTTTTTGATAAGGCTGACTGCGATTAATTGCAGCGGCTTTAAGTAAAACTCTTTTTTTTTACATTACATCGCTTTCCATCACTGTTATTTTGCATTTCTTTGTGAGTTTAATTTAACTTATTTAAACATTAAATAAGAAATTGTATGTGGACATAAAATTAAATATTTTGTTGAATTTTGAAAAAATATTTGCTAACATGTTATTTATTTTAAAACATGTTAAATAACCAAATTACTGTAATATATAGTAAGCATATAAATTACATAACATAACAAAAGTGAAGAAAGAAAAAACCTTTCTCTTTTCCCTGTAATACTTTTTTTTTTTTTGTAACCTGAAATCACGATAAAATCAACTAGTTTTTATTTTAATTCTTAAACTTTTACAATGATTTCACTCACTTGTGCTGTTATATTTTATCAATTAAAAATAAACAGATACAACTAAAGATTTAAATTACTAACTAAACAATAACTTAAAAAAAAATTTTTTTTAATACCGATAAACTGCAAAGTAAACCTCATAACGGTTTAAGATAAAACATTGTAATACAATCATACGGATACTTGTTTTATACTTATCAAATAACTCCATAAAGAAGATAATGCACTTTTTAATTAATATGTTTATTGTTAATTTTTATGTTCTATTATGTTTATGACGGCAGAATGGAATGTATAAAACATACTGAAAATTTTAAGATGTTGGGAGTTTTAATAAATTGAGGTTACAAGATTAGAGCAGAAAGAAAGCAGTAGAAAATAGCATCAAATGAATCATACGATTGATGACTAAAAAAAAGAAAAAAATTAATGATTAATTTAAAATAAATTCAAATTGAATCAATGTAAAGCTCTTTAAACAAATAATTCAAAATTGTCAATGAAAATGTCCGTTTATTTTACTTTACAAAATTATTTTTGATAAGATGAAAAAAATTAAAAAAGTAAAATACTATTTTTAGGAAAATACAGAAAAAGAATTGTTTCATCGGGTTTTTTTTTAATTTTTGTAAGCCTTAAACATGGCACTTTTCTAAACAAGAAAATTAAAATAAAAAAAAGAAGATGAGTTCCAATCATTGGTTAATAATTAATTTGATTCTATTGCTGATTCTAATGTATGTGATTATTCATTTAAAAGGACTTAACAGACTACTTAAGAAATCTACTTATAATGTAATGATTAATGAAATAATTTAATAATAAAAATTAAATAGGTTTTATTTATTAAATAAATGTTAGAAAACATTTACAACGTGCTCCGAATAACTATAACAGTCTTTCTATAGTGTATTAATGTATAAGCATATGCGTACTGGTATACAGAAAAAGGGAAAACAGCGGGAAAAAGAAAGAGAATTGGAATCAACGTCTTCCTTTACTGTGTATTATGTAAACGTATTTGTGCATATTTGTAAATATACGGAAAGAGAAAAAGAGACAGAGTGAGAGAGAAAGAAAGAGATCTGTATTGGGAATCACCGACGGATCATCGATGTTTTTTCTCCCACCTCTCATTCTATACGCACGTATGTATAAATTCTCCCTCCATTTCTTTTTTCCTATATATATATATGCTTAGCGTCTTGTGACGATTTTTGATTACGAGTCAGCTATTTTTTTCTCCATGTAAAAGTCATCTGTCACATGATAAATATTTTTATAATACAACAGACGAATGAATTTATTCATTTAGTTCATTATTATTCAGTTCATCAGTTAATTTGCCTGTTTAAACTATTTCTTTCACAAATTTTATAAATTTTTTTATTCGTGATATATGTTATGGTTTGTGGAAGAAAAACATCTGTACCCAATTTCTAATTTTTCTGGAACAAGAAATAATGTTTACATTTTTAAAACTCTCCCTTAAAAATTTTATAGGGTTTTATTTTTAAATTCCTTCCTTTTTTCGAATCGCAATGAAAAAAATTCTGTTGATTTTTTCCTTGTTTTATTTTAATAAATCAATTTTATTTCTTCTGTTATTAATTTCTATATTTTAACTTTTATTAGATTTAATAAAAAAAGAATTATATATGAACCTATGTGGCATGTATCTGTGCGATAGGGTCATTAAAAAAAAAAAATTATCCATAGTCCTGTCCAACTCTTGGCGTTTCCAGTTCCTTTGAATTTTCCTGCAGGTTTTACGGGTGGTTTGACGCCGGAAAACCATTGCCATTGCTTTCCCAACGTAGTAAATTGAAACCTAACCACCAAAGAACTTCAGTATCCACAGTCTAGTATTCAAATCCTTATTAAA
>JAAAKQ030494133.1:0-13121 GCA_010016005.3 Zanna intricata
AATTACAGTTATCTGCTGTAAAAAAGTCTAATTTAAAAGAAAATTTTCATAAAAATAAACATTTAAAAATTTCCTTTAGATATTCTTTTTTATCTTTTTATATCTAATGTTCTTTTATTCCTTTAATATCTTGCAGAATTAATAATGAAAACTGATGGGGATTGTTATATCACTGTAAGTAGAAATTATAATTTTTTGAAAAGTTTGTGTGTTTTGTAGTAAATAAATCTTTTAAACAATCTCAATACATATTAATTATTTAAAATATAAGAACATGAAATAATAGTAAGGTAAATACATGAACATCTTAAAGCACATATTTTATGTACGCGTTGAAGAGAGAAAAGTTTCAGGCCTTTTTTTGTTATGAATATTATTTAAAAATTTTTCAACAGAGTAATATTGTTTTTTATAAAATAGTGAAGCCTTTTTCTGTTACAGTTATAAAGAAATGAAATAGAACCAATTAATGGGGTTAATACAGAGATTGAAATTTGCTGTGTTTTTAAAAGAACATTGTGTAAACCACTTTAAAGAAGTAGACAATAAGAAATTAAAGGGTTATAGATTAAAGGATAAGAAATTAATTATTTAAAAAATTAATTAATACTAAGCAAATTGAAATAATGATTTTATACCTGGATTTAATTGTAAAAGAAAAAGGTTTTATGGAAAAATCATTAAATTTAAACTGGGAATAATGTTAAATAGAACAAAATTAGAATCTCTATAATATTTTAATTTTGCTTTTCTAAGTGTAGCAAGAAATGAAAAATTTGTTACAAAATTCATGACGTTAAACATTTACATATAGTGGGATGCTGATTTTCCAGAGGTCCAACTATTCGGACTGCTTTAACCGCACTTCTCAGGAGTGGTTGACCTGAGATTGTACAAGACTACACTTCATTTACATTCATACATATTATCCTCATTCATCCTCTGAAGTAATACCTTACGGTAGTTCTGGAGGCTAAACAAAAAAGAGAGACTGCTTACATATACACAAAGTATTTAAAAAAAATTCAAACTGTATTTAAAAAAAAACTACTCAATTAAAGCTTTACTTTAACAGGAAGTGTATTTTTATTGATTTATATTTTTTAATCGATTTTTTAATTTATTTTCTTGTAATTCATATAGTACAAAACATGTGTAAATTTAGATATAAATTATAATAGTTATAAAATTAACTTCTGAAAGCATTGATGGAAATGCAAGGGACGTTCAAAAACACAGGTCAACAATGACTTTATTACATGGTTAATATTTGCTGAATCTTTTGTATTTTTGTGCGCTGATTCCAAATATGTATTCAGAATTTTCCTAATGGCCTTAAATTTTTTATAATTATCCTTCCTATTTTCCAGCAAGCACACGTGCATGAAAAACGCTATTACAGTAAATCATTTATTTTATTAATTACAACATTGCAGTTTCTAATTAAAGTATAATTTTTTTGAGTTGATAAAAAGTCATGAAAAATAATTATTACTTTGTTATTCATACAGTAATTAAAATGATTACAAATTATACCCTTATGATTCATGTCATATTTTTACTTTCTTGTACAAAGTATGAGAAAGTGTTGTAATGAAAAATAAAGTAATATAAAATATTGTAAAGTAATTGTAATGAAAATTGAAATTATTGCGAAAAATTTCAGTTTTCAGATATCAACTGAAATATCTATTTTGACCATCCCTGAATCCATTGTTACTAGTTTTGACATGACATCAATTCATATGTATGTACGTATGTATCTCACGTAACTCAAAAACTGTTAGTCATAGAATGTTGAAATTTTCGATTTAGGATTGTTGTAACATCTAGTTGTGATGTCACTTCCACTTTTGATTGCAATTAGCTAAACCAAAAATCTCAAAAAATTTGGATTTTGGACTTTTTCTTAACTGCAGTAATAAGAGCCTTCATTGAGAACTTTCCAATGATACATCATAACTGGTACTTTTATTTTCGTTGGTTCCAGAGTTTTAGCCAAATAAAATTTTATTAATGAAATATTTTGATCTCGCAAGAGAAGACAAGTCGGTTCAAATTAGACTTCACCCCTTTTTTCTTTAAAAAAAAATTTTTTTTTTTTAACTTTTTTTTAATTTAAATATATTGATCTATTAATAATTATTAACTCATGATTGTAAAAAAAAATTTACAATAAATAATAATTCAATAGTAACAATAAAAAAAATCAGAAGTTATTGGTGAATTAAAATTTTATGAACTTTTAAAAATGTGTATATGTAATTTAATAGGCATTATTAGGGGATATGTGATATGTAATAGAATTGGTGAAACATCTAATTATTTAATATTAATTAAAAATTATAATTTATATTTTTTTTTGGATTCTCATACAAGGAAGTCATGTGATGTCCACATCACATTTTTTTCTAAATGTATTTTGTCACCCATTGTGCAGTGTATATTGTGCAGTGAATTTGGTTTTGGTGATTCAGTGTTGGATGTAATACTACAACAATGAACAATGTATTCTAGCTAAGAAAAATCTCAACTACATATGTCGAGTGCAACTTCTCGCATAAAATTTATTGGTAGAGCTATGTTTCCTACCGACTTGA
Source organism: Zanna intricata (assembly GCA_010016005.3). NCBI lineage: Eukaryota > Metazoa > Arthropoda > Insecta > Hemiptera > Fulgoridae > Zanna > Zanna intricata. Next base: position 2,601 of record JAAAKQ030494133.1, read on the forward strand.
TTCTATTTTTCTCTGTAAAGTCAGTATATACTCATATACTACTTTTATGTGATATAAAGTATAACAGTAAAGTTTTGTAATATGTGTTTGAGAGCGTATTGCTGTGAATCTTTTAATAAAAATGCCACACAGCTGCAGTAACCATCCAGACAGTTTCTGCTACATTTGTGGTAAGTAATATTAAAGTCTCAGAGAAAAAATGTAACTCCAGTGATAAGCAAACCATATAGATTTTATTTTGCCTGTTAATATGGTAAATCACAACATCTTCTGGGCCCTTATATTTACTACAATTAATTAACACAGTTGACTAGTTGGTTGAATGGTCTCTTCACATGACATTTTCAGTTTAAATGGTTTGGAAAGAACTGAAGGATCACTTCATGGACTGCTATTATTGCACAGTGAAACTATCAGAAATAACAGCTAAGACTAGACATATTGTTAAATATCTTGATATTATCTCTCCTATAAAATCAAAGCCTCACAGTCCACAGCTTTTAGTTATATTTCACAAAAAACATGGGAATAGACAAAGATGAACTGTTTATGTAGAAGATTGTAGATATTTATCAGTGGTGGACAAAGAGAGATATCCAGGCTTTTCAGTGATAAATGTTGAACCACACTTAATTACTCAGAATTAAATGATCATGCTCATGATCTAAATTTATCCAAGAATCAAGCAGCAATTCTTGCATCATGACTCAAAGTATATAATCTTTTACACTATTAAAATAAGTGCTTTACATGACAGGCAATGTGAAATAGAATGTTTTTTCTTCCAGTTCAACGACTTAGTTTTTTACTTTAATGATTTGGAATTCGTACTAGAAACTTTGAGACAGTATCATCCTGATGAATGGTGTCTTTTTATAGACTCCTCAAAGCATAGTTTGAAAATCCTTCTTCATGTTGGAAGTAATATCCTGTCTATCCCTTTAGCTCATGCAGCTCACATGAAGAAGTCATATCAAAATATTGAACTTGTGCTAGATATGATTGTATGAGAAACCTTTGAAAGTGATAGCACTATTACTTAATTTACACCTTGGGTATATTAAATTTTGTTACTTCTTATGTGAATGGGACACTAAAAGTAGGAAGAATCCTACCTTTGATAAAAAAGATTGGGCAAAAAGAAAATCATTGACTTAAGGAGAGAAGAAATTGTGAGTTCAGCACTATACATGGAATTCCCCCATTACACATTAAGTTAGCTGTAATGAAAAAGTTCATTAAAGGAATGGATTTCACTCTCTTAAAAATAAAAAACGTTCCCTAATGTAAGTGATGCTACGACAAAGGAAGGTATATTTTTGTTGGATCACAAAGACAGAAACTAATAAATGATATCGAATATGAAGATAGTTTGAATGACTATGAGGTTGCTGCATGAAATTCTTTTGAAAAGGTTGTAAACAACTTCCATGAAAATCATAAGGCAGATAATTACAAAGAACTTTTAATTAGCTTCTTAAAAACTATAACGCACTTAGATGAAATATGCCACTAAAGATTTACTTAGATTCTCATCTAGATTTTTTTCCCTACCAATATTGGAACAGTGTGTGATGATGAACATAGAGAAATTTTTTACTAGGAAATATCCATTATGGAAAATTGAACCCGAGAATGCCAACTGACACTACTGGAATTAATTACAAAAATCTATGCCTGATAGAAAGAAACCACGAACAAATATGAAATCAGCAACAAAAATACTATATGATACTATTAACATCCGTGTAACAAACAAAAAAGTAAATTTTGTTGTTCGGTGAATTAACAAGACAAATTGATGTAGAGAGAAAATGTTCATTAAAAGTTTTTGAGGGTCAAGTTGGCAACCTTGGGAACACATTTAATCAGCTATTCGATTATAATTAATCTAAATATAACCTCTTTTATTGATTTTAAAATGTCAGCTCTGCTTGAATATGTGCCTAAAGAGCAACATTCAATGATAAAATTTTTGCCTATGAGATGATTTTTGCCTATTGTCATACCTATGAGAAGGTATGAAACTGGTAAATGGTAAATTTACCAAAGAAAGTTGAATTAGTATAGTGAAAAGTTTTAAATCACAGTAATTTGAATAAGTGGATAGAACAGTTTAATTCGAGCAGAATGACTGATCCCTGTCACTCTGGAAGATCAGTTGAAGTTTCGACTATCATGCTTCAGAATTGATTAATGATCTTCTTATTCCTGAAGACAGGTGAGTCAGAGTTTCCCAAATTCTATTTTTTGTAATATTAGTGTTGTAACCACACATTCAATCACTCATGATGTGCTGAATTATTGTAAAAATGTTCGAGATTGGGTTTTGAGACAGTTGACTCAAGCCTGTAAAGACACCCAGATTCACATTTGTTCTGAGCTTAAAGAACAGTTTGAAGTGAAAACTAATGACTTTCTAGATTGTTTAATTATTTTTGATGAAATGTGGACACACCACTTTTGAGTCCGAATCCAAGCGGCAAAATCTTGAATGGAAACATCCGGATTAACTCACCAAAAAAAAATGTCAAAACTTACGTGTCAGCTGGTAAGATGATGTTGACAGTCTTCTTGGACTTGCAAGGCCCAATTTTTAGTGACTATTAGGAAGAACAACATACCGTAACAGTGAGTAAGTGAGTATTATTCTGAGTTGCTCCAACAGAAAGTGAGACCCGCGATAAGGCGAAAACGTCAAGATGTTCTATCAAAAGGTGTGATTCTCTTGCATTATAACATGCACCCCACCTTACTCAGAGAATGGGATAAATGCTCCAGAAGTTGGATTGGGAAGTGTTGCCACATCCTTCTTACTGCCCAGACCTCACCCCATCTGATTTTCATTTGTTCAGTCCGCTCAAAGACTTTTTTGCAGCAAAGAAGTTCAATGACAACGAAGCAGTCAGAAAAGCGGTACATGAATGGTTCAAACTGCAAGGTAAAGACTTCTATGCTGCAGGAATCAGAAAGCTCACAGAACAGTGGAACTAGTTTCTAAATGTTGCTGGTGACTATGTTGAAAAGTATTGTAAGTTTCATGTCACAGAATAAATCATTTTTTCTCTACATTAATTTGTCTTGTTAATTATTGAACGTCTCTTGTACATTGGTCAAGCATAGACTTTGATATATAGAATATAATCATTTGCATTCTGGGCTGTCATGTAAAAAACTTCATATATCTGTTCTGCTATGGATTGTATAGCAAAAAAAAATAATGCTTTTCTACACAAATTCTTTAAAAGATAACATGATCTTGTAGTTCATAAATGAAAATCAACTTTAAAGCTAGTTCATTTCTAGTTCATTTTTAAACAAGAAATAATGTTTTACTCTGTAAAAGTATGTTTTGACTATTGACTGTCAATAACTGTATACTTTAATATAATGTAATTTTTTTAATATTTGTAATTTTTAAGAAATTATATTTTCTATACCCAGTAGGTTAATTCAGTTTCTCTTCAATGTATTTTTTGTAAGTTTGTTTTTGGAATAAGTTTTAAATAATATTTTTTTACAAAACAGTAGGATAGCAAATTTTAATTTCTTTCTATTATTAAATTTTTACTTATTAAATTTTTTTGTTATGTATAATTGTATCTGTTTATTATTACTTTGTATATATGTTTTGAGGAGCTATCTAATTTTGCTTAAGTAACATTTATTTTTTATGTTGTGTTTTTATTATTTTGACATCCAATAAAAATCAAAATGATATATCCAGTACATATGATAAACCTTTGTTAATTTTTCAATTATCTGAATTTCTGATCATTTGGATTCAGCCCTGAAATGTTCAATCCAGATAATCAGTGTTCCATTGTAAATAATTTTAATCACTGTTCATTGAGTTTGTGTTAAGAATGTTTTAGAAATAATAAATAAATTAAAATTTATTTTGATAACTTTAACAAAAACAGTCGACATCATTCATAGTAGGTCATTTTCTGAGATAAGTTGTAACTATTTGTAAAATCTCTTGACAGAAAAAAAATTACTCGTATTGGGTTGTTGCCATACAATCTTGTTTAAAAAAATTAATGTGCTATTGTTTAACAGATGATTAAAAATTGACTGATAATAAATGATTTTAAAGAATTTGTTGAAATAATTGTTTGTGTACGTAATTGCTATTTGTTTGTTCTTTCCTTTGAATTACTTATTTTATGATATTGTGAATGATCCTTACAAATCAGAATTAACTGTAATTATTTGTTGTGATTTTTTATCATGCAACTACAAAATGTACTTTGAAAGTTACACCTGTAGGATATCTAAAATTCAACTTTGAAGTGGTTTAAATCGGTGATAAATCTAAGTTAAATTAATTAACTTTTAAAACAGTTAAGTTTATAATCAAAAGTATTATAGTCAGATGCCATGGTTCAAAAGTAAGGGCTGATTGGTAACAAAATGAGAAGATTTGAAAAAAATGAAAAATTTATTAACGTATTTACTTTATTTTTCTACATAATCACTATTTCATTCCAAACATTTTTGATATCATGAAACAAGCTTCTTCAAACCTAATGTGTAAAATTCTATCGTCAGGGATTATAGCCACTTTTCACTGCGATTTTCAACACTCAAATTTTTTTTCCTTGAATCGTTGATTCAAGCCAGTTTTTAGGTGTAGAAAGACGGTATTTGCTGAGCATGAGATCAGGACTCTAAGGAACGATAAAAAATTTTGTATGTGAATTTATGAATTGTTTTTTTTGTGTATACAGCCATATTTGATGTGCGTAATCATGAAGAACAACAATTCCTGATTTCAGCATTCCCCATTATCTTTTTTGAATTGCATGTCGCAGTTTAGAAAGTGTTTCATAATAGACTTGTGATGTGTTAGATGTTCCAGGTTGAAATCAATCAAAAGCACATCCTTTTGGTCCCAGAATACTGTTGCCATGAAATCCACCTTTCATCACCTGGAGTTTTATATATATATAACCTTTTTTCTTCTATACTTTAATATTTCTGTTTTTTAAATTTTACTTTGTTTATTATGCCACAATAGAATTATCCAAGTACAGTGACTTGCTTGATCTAAAAAATTTATAAATATTAAAACCAAAAAGTGATTACTGAATAATTGAGTTTTTATATTGTTTATATATATATATATATGATGCATGTTGGGAGAAGTCTGAAGTTATGCTTGCCAGTAATAATAATTTATTTTTTCTACTTAAATGAATAGTTGTTAAGTACTAAAATCTAATTTGGCAAAACATATCCTAATTATCATATTTAAAAGATAGCTAAATGGATGTACGATAATGTGGATTTACAAATTCACAGATATTAAACTGAAAATCATATTTGTTTATATCTCAGTGGGCTAGAACTCAATTCAATAATTTTCTTCTTTTTGATTTTTCATTGGTATCCTAATATAAAGTATGCCATTAATATGAAACAAACATTTTTATCTTTATCTTTATTTTCATTCTAATTTTTAACCATCTGTTGGTTATTCAGCGTTGAGTATAGGATGAGTTAAAAGTTTCCATTCTAATGTGAAATCCACAAACGTAGTAGAGGACATGAAATCTGAAGCTAACATCAAACAGCTAATATCCATTCATTATAATTTAATAGTTTATTTTATAATATTAATTACAATTAAATTAAAATTATCCTGAATTATTTTACTTGTAATTATTGTTTGAAAATGTTATAGGTGTTTCTAAATGTAAATTATGATAATTTATAGCCCAGCAATTAAAAATTACAAATGATCCATATGTTGACAAAATTGGTAAATGTAAAATCAACATTTCCTTTTAAATGAAACAATTTTGTGAGTTATTGTAATAAATGGATCATTCTAATTAGATTGACTAACTGTAAAAAATGTACCAGTAGCATCATATACAAAATAAAAACAAACATTATATTCTATTTATAGAATATACTAAAGTTGAAAGCTTTTGCATAATAATAATGCTTAGTAATTATTGTTCATCTGTTGAGTGCATTTCACCAGTGCCGCATTTTACTTTTCTTGATTTATAGTAAGTAGTGTGTATAGCATAGGTTAAATTTTTATTAAATCTGTTGTTGCAATCAGGATGGATGAATGAATTTAAATCCACTGTGACTCAAAAAAAATTAGCTCTGCAAGCTTGGGAGTTAATTATATATGAATTCATGAAAGAAGAAGCAAATAAATTTGGGAAGTCTGGAAAAGATGACAAGCATATTATTCCAATTCAAAAGCGTGAAAAAAGATCACAGCTGCATATAAAATATCACAATTGCAAGTTCAAAAATTAAGGAAATAGAAATAGAAGTTATTAACAGAAATTACAAGTAACCCATCAGAGGCTTCTGCTTCTTCCAGTTTACCAAGAAAATATAAAATCTTGCGACAAATCGGTAACAGGCCTTGATGTTTTCGACATGTCCATAGCTAGAAGGACTTTGAACAAATTTCATCTCAAGAAAAACATTTGCTCACCATTCCAAAATTGTTGGTATGTCTGAAAGATTCAGTAAGATTCTCAGGAAGTAAAAGGAAATTAAGAGTAATACAATTGGATTTCAAGTGGGAAAAACTGAAAACAATAGGAAACCTGTTATTGAATATGATGACATTAGGATTAAATGAATGTAGTATGTAAACGCAATCAAAAAATTCAGAATCAAAAATAGGTCGACTATATACGAGGTATATTCGGAAAGTAAGATCAAAAGACGCTTGGGAGCGCTAGGGAAATTAGTTTTTACAAAGTTTGCACTCCTGCATTGTAGGCGGGTTCCTGAACGAAAGAATGAGTGGTGAAACAGGTCAGTAGCTTGACCGACATCGTCGCAGTCATGTTTCTAAATGGACGCTATGATTCCTAATCCCACCAAGGGCAAAATGAGAGGCCTCATCCGCTATCGTTTTATTGTTAAAAAACGGAAACCCGCGGATGTTCATCGTGAAGTTGTTGCTGCTTACGGTAGCGTCGCGTGAAAAAGTGGCAAAGTGGTGTAGAAGTTTTAAAGATGGCCGAACAAACGTTCACGACGACAAACGGAGCGGTAGACGACCTAAGATAGTGACGGATGAGTTTGTTCAAAAAGTTGAAAAGTTGATTCGGAATGACCGCCGTTTGACGGTGGATGAACTCCATAAAATGTGTCCGGAAGTCAGCCATACTGTGCTGTATGAAACAATCACAGATCTTTTAAAATTTCGGAAGCTGTGCGCCCGTTGGGTACCGAAAATGCTAACCGACGAACACAAAGCAAACAGAGTTCGTTCAGCAAGTGAGTTCCTCAACCGTTATGAAGAAGAAGGAGAAAGTTTTATTGACTCTATTGTGACAGGGGACGAAACATGGGTTGCTCATTACAGACCTAAGAGCAAAAGACAATCAATGCAGTGGCGGCATACTGGTTCCCCTGCTGCAAAACAATTCAAAATACAGCAAAGAAAAAAAAAAGTCATTGCAATGGTGTTTTGGTATCGCAAAGGAATATTGCTTATTGATTTTTTGCCAAGAGGAGAATCAGTTAATGCCGATCGATACTGTGAGACACTTCAGAGACTTCGTCGAGCCATTGAAAACAAAAGGAGAAGGCGGCTAACAAAAGGTGTTTGTCTTTTGCACAATAATGCTCGACCTTGCACAGCGAAAAAAACAGTCTACCTTTTGACATCTTTTGGTTGGGATGTTATAAACCATCCATCACATAGTCCCTACCTTGCACCTTCTGATTTCTTCCTTTTCACTTGTCTAAAGGATCATCTCAGTGGAAAACTATTTTCGTCAGATTTGGAGGTTAAAAACGCCATCTACGAATGGTCGAGTGAGTTGGTGGCAGACGACTTCAACAAGGGTATAGAAAAATTGATTCCACGGCTCATTAAATGTAAAGAACTGAATGGTGACTATGTTGAAAAATAGTTATATACCTATATAAAATTCCATGTAAGTTTCATAAATAAATTCACTTTTTTCGATTTTTAATATTTATTGTGATTTTACTTTCCGAATATCCCTCATACCTTGATGAAACTTATATTTTGTCAAGTTGAACCTCCTCAATGAAATCATGGAGGAACGCTTCAGGGGGAGAACTTCAAACTCCAATTTTTAAAGGTAGTAAATTGATTACTACACATGCTGGTGATGAAATGGGATTTATTCCAGACACATTATTAACCTTTAAAGGAAGTGCAACAATGGGGGCTACCATGATAATGAATGCAAATAACTAGTTGATGGGCTAAAGAATAGTGAATGAAAAATCTTCCCAAAAATTCCATAATTTTAGACAATGCACCTTATCACAGAACAGTGCAAGAAAAATTAGCCACAGCCAATACAAGACAACAAGAAACGCAGGTCTGGTTATTTAATTATTGCATTTTATTTTTACCAAAAAAATAAAATGCAAGTTTACTTTGAATAAACTTACGCTGAAAAACTATATGTGGTAATTAAAAAGAAGTAAGAAAAATACAAGATGTTTAAGTTTCATGAACTTACAAGGCAAGATGGATATGAAGTTACTTTAACAATGTTCAATGAATTGCCAAAAATAAATTTTCTAAAATGTGTGTAGTTTTCATTGTGTTTGAAAACTTATTGCGAAAAAGTATTAAAAGATGAATACATTAGATGAAGCACATAATTGACAACACTACAGAATCTTTTTGAATTTCTTTGGAAGATAAAAGTGATTGTGAAAATGACAACACGGGAAATTCAGAATTTACCAATTTGGATGATGATATTCAACTACTACAGTTACTAAAGTGTGTTTAGATTTATTTTTGTAAAGTTTATGTATTATTTAAATTTATGTAAAACTTGCAGTAGTTACACATTTTTTTCTCTGTTTAGTTCACCTACATTGGAACACGTTGAATCATTTATTTATTTGTGGTTGTCTCTTTTTTTCTGTTTTTTATTTGCCCAATAACTCTTCATTATTCAATCTCTTTCCTTCGTTGATCAAAAAGTTAATCTCTGTTGTTATTGGAATTTGGTGCTTCTTGGATAATTTCTTTAGTTATCATCAGACCTTTTAGGTCTTCTTGGATTTGTGAGATTCACTTGCCTTTAGTTTTTTTACTTTGGAAAAAATAAAAAAATTTGTTTAGTCAGTCTGTTATATTCATCTTAAAAAAATGGGCGTAAAATTTAATTCTTTTTCTTATAATGTCAGACAATTTTTCAATTTTAGTGTAAAGTTTGTCAATTTTACCTGATTATTTTGAAATTTATGACTTAAAATTTTTCTTATAGTTTTCCTTTTTTTTCTTAATTTTCTAGTAGACCTTTGTTGCACAATTTTAGGGTTTCTGCCGGATAGAGTGCTTCCTGCTTTATCATAGTTATCGTGTCAAAATTTTGAGTTCCAATATAATAGTCTGTTTGTTATATGTTTTTTTTTTTGTTAGTTGGAAAGCTAATTCTATTTTATTACCTCTAGTAGCTGTTAAAATTTTTATTTAAAGAATTCCAAGTGATCCATTCTCCAAGATATTTGAAATTATCCACTTTCTCTGTTTTTTAAGGAAATTGGGCAGTTTTATCATTAGTCAAAATTTTTGTTTTCTCAAATGCAATTTAAGTCCTATTTTAGCAGCTTGTTTTTGTATGTCTTTAATTTTTTGTTCAGCTTTTTTCCAGTTTTTAGCTAATAACGCTATATCATCAGTGAAAGCTAAATTGCTAATCTTTAGTCCTTTAGTTCCCAGACTTATTCCACCATTTTTGTTCCATTCTCCAACTACCTTTTCAAGAGCATAGTTAAAAGGTAATGGAGAAAGTCTATCTCCTGTCTTACACCAGATTTTATGGGAAAAGGATATGATCATTCTCCCAGAAATAGAGTATGTGGTTAGTTAATGTTGCTTTTATTAAGTTTGTGGTTTTGTTATCTAAACCTAATTCTGTTATTGTTGAAAAAAGTAATGTTCTTTCTACTAAATGATATGCTTTTTAAAAATCGATGAAAGTTATATGTTCTATTTTGTTATTTATAATATTCCATAATATTTTTAAGATTAAGTATTTGCTCTGCACAAGATGAATTTTCCCTAAATCCACCATAATTCACCCAGTTGGTTATCCAGTTGAGGTTCAATTAAGAAGAGATTTAAATAGAATTTTTTATATTCTTCCAAAAGTGAAATTCTTCTGTAGTTATTTGGGTTTCTTTGGGATCCTTTTTTATGAAGCGGGAGGATGAGTGCAGTCTTCCAACCTTCAGGAATTATTTGTTATTCATGTTTCATTGAAAATTTTGGCTAGGGCTTCTTTTGCATATATATTGGCCTTCTTCCACATTTCTGCTTTAATTAAACTTCTCCCAGAAGTTTTATTATTCTTAAGTTCTTTAATTCATCCAAATTCAGAGGCGTGGAGTTTCTACATTTGGTTGTTAATTTTGAAATTAAAAGTTTCTTTTAGTTTCTGACAATTTAATAAATGTTGTAAATATTTGGCTAAAATTTTAGTGTTATTTATATTATATACTGCTTTTCACCATCCTCATCTTTTAACTGAA
>JAAAKQ030494144.1:0-21077 GCA_010016005.3 Zanna intricata
CGTGGGCCCGGGGCTCGAACCCGGGAGGGGCCTGCCATTTTTCCCACCCCCTACCATAAATACCTCACCCCCTCTAAAGATACACCCAAGGGGGGGTCCGGGAGAAAAAAAAAAAAAAAAAAAAAAAAAAAAAAAAAAAAAAAAAATCAGATCAATAAACACAATAATTACGGTTACTAGGTAATTTAGTAAGTGTTACCGGGATAATGATGAGGATTAGAAAAACTAAATTTAAATAGGAAATATATAAATAGGTTAAACAGGAAATTAAAGTTTTTCATTAAGAAATAATCACTATTATTTTTACCCCTATATTGAAGCATAAAAATTTATTGTTATTTTGTGCACTTAAAACACTATTATTTTCAATAATTAAAAACTTGAACCGAAGAACAATTGAATAGTAATTAAATCAACTGATTACTATTAATTGAAAAACCAAAATTTTCCACCTCTTAATAGAATTATCATGTAGCATATACTAATTTTTAGCGCAACTTATATATTTTATGTATTCTGAAAGTATGTGATTTTGAATTTTGAACTTTTTCAAATAAGAAATATTTTATCTTTTATGTATCTAATTCTGTACAATTTTCTTTAAAAATTGATAAATTAATTCATCGTAAAAGCTTACAAAGAAGTTTGTGCGTGATAATATGAAGATGGAAATTTGTGTAATATGAAGAATTCCACTTCTAATTTGAATCCGGGACCTGCGGATGTAAGGCTAAAATGCTATCACTCGGCCACGGTCGACAATAAAAATAAATCATGTTTAAAAACATTTTATTTTATGTTACAGCAGACTTTTTATTTCCACAAATGTATTAATAATTATAAATTTTACTTATTTTATAAGTAAAAATTTCAATTTGCTGTCATAAAGAATCTTACATCGGTATAAAATTATTTTACAAGAATAGTGAACATATTTAAGTGACTGATATTAAATCAGCAACCTCACTTTTTGGCACAAAAACCCGTTAACCGGTGTTTGATCTGAAACTACTTTACCGACTATTATTAGTAAAATTGAAAAAAAGATATCGTAGGCATGGTGTCAAATCACTTTTGTCTTCCCACTCATCAAAGTCAATCGCCCGTCCAGTTGTTAGATTCCGACATATATTCCGTTATCTTAGTCCGTGAAGGGGAAAAGCGGTATAAGTTTGCAAATGGTTTTTGGCATGCGAAAAATGAAAACAAAATATGAACATACATTCCTCCCGCCGTAAAGTTGTCTATGCGCTCCAGCTTCTGATTTGTCCTATACACGATACAGTAGAAGTACGCTTAAAGTTATGAATTATTTAGAGGGAAGTGTTTTCATGGTAATATATTAACGCAAACTTGGTAATAACAAACCTGACATATACTATATGTCGTCTAGGACCAAATCTTTGTTTCAAAATTTTAAATTCGGGTATCTTGGCTAATAAAAAAATCTGTGAAAAATGTAAGTAAAGAGCACGCCTATGCCAGAAACTCTTGATGGATGAGATCTGATGATTTCTGCACGACCCGGAAACAAACCGTGGGTGGACGGAATAGTAGCGCATTTCTTCATCTCCAAAGAAAAAAGTAAAAATAATCCTGTTCTTTTTTACTACTTTCCTTGATCGGAGCTAATAGGTTAAGAAAAATATTTCAAGAAATGGCCGTCCAATCGATATTGTTCTGTTTGACTGCGATAATCCGCGTCTCCCTACTTCGATGAATATATCACAAGATATTGCCAAAACGGAGTAGGTCGTTATCCTCCAACGCCCTACAGAGTTGATTTGGCTGTCTCAGACCTTGTCCTGTTTCTTCCTTTGAAATACATTATTTGTAGAGACATTTCAACGATAGGGAAGACATGGGTGAACCGACTGTAAAGTTGTGGCAGAGCTATGACGGAAACTTGTTATAAAATACTCGTATTTAAGGTAAGCTTGGAGTATTCACAACACTTATTAATATTTTTACAAAATGTTCAATTTTTGATACTACAGGTGAAAATTTTGTAAAAGAGAAGGCATTACTTTCAGGATGCCGTTTTACAATAATAAATATTATCACAAAGGAAGAATAAATACATTTGGTGTTTATTTATTTCTGTACACATTTGTAGATTGTAGGTAGTGGAAAGAAATATTGTAATATCTGGTTTGCGATTCATATAATCTTTCAAAAAAGGCTTTGTTTTTTTTTTAGATCCTACTCTCTCGTAAATTCATACGTGAAATAACGTCGTCTCAGTTATAAAAAATAAAATTGCATTATTCACCTTATTGAGAATATCGAGTATTCCACTGAATCGATTCGAATAACTATCGATAAAATTTTACGAAACACGAAACAATTGTTATTCGGTGAAGGAATGTTCAGCTGAGTTTGCTCAGAAGGCAGTACTCTTTTACCTAATCGTAATTTTTTCCAGCGGGAAAGCATTCGTAGTAAATTAATGTAATGTTTCACTAACCAGTTGAACGGACGGGATACCTTTAGAATTAATGAGATAATACGTATAACCACTACGATAAAATTTCTAGTAACCTTATAGATAAAATATTTCAATTTAATTCATCATTATTTTTATAAGTAAAATAACAGCTATAATTATACGTCAGTAAATAAAATAAAAATAAAACAAAACAGTAATTGATGTTTTAACAATGGATGTAATAAAATACAAAATCCTTTAACTTACCTTTATTTTAATTAATTTAACATACGTATTAAATACTCAATACTATAAAACCACAGCCATATTCGGTACCTATAACGCTGGCTGAATTACACGCTTTTAAACATTGTTTTTATTGCTGCAGATAAGCCTTTATAGGACTATATAAGAGCGAAATTAAAATCCTACAAAAATTGTTTTAATACATTGATTCTAGGTAATTAAATTCCCATTACGTATCGGGATATTTGTTAACGCTGTAGCTTTTATCATCATCAGAAGAACATTTTTTTTATTTCTCTACAATTTTTTTTTTTTATTATTATAAAAAATGCATTATGGTGTCGTCCGATGGCATTATTGATTAGAACACATAAGATCATTAATCGACTCGTAGTTAATGTTCCCCGAATAATTACCGTTCACGAATCTTTAATAATACTATCATTTCAGTTTTCCTTGAGACGTAATTTCCTTACAAAAAAAGTCTGATATTAATATAAAATTTTCATTAATTCATTACTTTTTATTCTTTAGTAAAAAAATACTTAATCTAATTTCACCGAAAGAATATACTGTTTACTAATTCCAGTACCTTTATAATAACATATAATGATTATTTAAAAATAAAATAGTACGGATTGATTTAAAAATAATGATCGGTTAATTTTTTACCTTCCCACTGCCTTCTAGTGATGTACTACATAGTCGTATTTATTATCCGTTTCTTACGACCGCATAGTGAGTGGAGATTTATTTAATGGCTGCATTAGGAGGAATTTACTACCTGGTACAACAGGTATAGAGTGAATTTATATTTTTTCAAAACCGGGATACGAATCTAGGAATACGAAAAAGTAATATTAAATACTATATAAAATCAAATAAGTACATATTTTTTGGAACGATTTAGTACTCTTAATAATGTTCATATTTATGCTTTACTAATTAATATACTGCAGTAAAAGGTACGTTTCACTTAAAAAAAAATACAGTTTGGTTATTTATAAATCATAATAAATGACTGAACTGGAAGGAAAACAATTTGAAATTGAAACCGACCAGTTTTACTGCTAACTCTGAACAGTTAGGCAAAAACATAATTATATCATGAACATTAACTATTGAATTTATGAGAGGAGCTTTTGAAAAATTATTTTAACTTCTATTAAACTTTCTTTATATTACTTCAAAAAGAATTTTACAGGTTTTGAGTATGATTATTATATATTTAAAAGGTTAGAGCAGAATACGAATACAAAATTACCTTAACCTTTTAATAGGTTTCTTGAGTTTATTAGAAGCCGATAGAAATATATGCCCAGCGAAAATAAAGAACCGATAGCTTGGAAATCTATCTAGAAATCATTCAAACCTATTCCGATGAAAAGTTCAGATCAAGAGAGACTGTATTTTTACATCTCAATTACTGAATAAATTTCGATTTTTTAACGGGCTGACTATGCTTTCACTTTTTTGCTATCGGTGATGCTCATACCGAAATTCAAAATTATTCGAACTCTGTTACAGTAAAACTATTTCTAATAAAATTTAAAACAGTTTTAAATAGTAAAAATAATAATTTTACATGACTTTTTCAAATCTTATTTCAAGAAGTTGGACCGATAACATACTAATCCGTAATTCTATACCGATTTAAGAAAAAACTAAATTTTATAGAAGTGAAATTTTATAACAAATACTAATTTTTTACATTTTGTAATTTTTTTTAAAATTTTTTGAACCTCATTTTATTTGTTATACTCGTATTTTAGTTTCCTTTTATATTTGAAACGTGGACATACCTATAATTTGTTGCCGCTGTGAAAAAGCCAAAAAAGTAACATCTACGTATATTGATAATTATAAGAAAATATGTACTAAAAATTGTCGATATAAAATATGACAAGTATAAGGATAATTGACATGCGTATTTTTACAGTCATTGTTAATTTGAATATTCATCACTAAGAATTCGCTGTGAATTTCTTGAACATCATGCAAGTATTTTTCTTTTCTTAGAAAGTAATTATAATTCCAAATCGTTATAAAAATGAACTAAATAACAATAACAAATAAACATAAATGAACAATTTAATTAAGTTTAAAAACAGAAAATTTTATTATATTTATATCACAAGTTACAAGGTTACATTTAGGTAACCTAAAATTTAGGTAGTTAAGGTATAAGGTTATATTTATATCATAAGTTACATCTTTTATGAAGAAAAGAAATCAACCGATAAAATTAGATTTAGGAATTATGAACAATCCTTTAAAATGTTTGTACCGACTGAAGTACTTTTAGTTGAGCATAGATGATACTAAAACAAGAATGACTACGAGTAGAAGCTTTTGATTCGTAGAGATACTTCCTTTTGAATTTTGAAAATTTTTTGCGATAAAAAAATAGGAGAAGCGAAAAGACTGTGGCAGGATCTTGTTAAATACAAGGCTGTTGAACGGTAGACCTTAAATGGAGTCGTATAAGGAAGTGTAGCAGATAAAAACATTTAGAAAGTAATAAAATACGAAATATAGATAGTCGAGCATATAATATGTAAGAAATGTGCTAAAAGGCTAACTCGGATAGAGCGAAAGGAATAGCGCATAAAACCAGTAAAATACTGATGAAAAACAGTCTATAATAAAGGGGGAGAAACAAGATTTGTGTCGTGCCACATACGCTATTGTTCCTAATAATTTAATTCTAGAAATTGTAACTCGATTTTATTATAATAATTACTCTTAGGAAAATATATTTATTTTGCATAATTTTTTCACGTTCATCGAATTTATCGGCAGTTTATTTCCTAATGAACCTGAGTTATAGTCGGGCTAATCCAATAAAGTTCAATGTACGGTTTACATTTAGTGTAACAAACCTTACGGATGTTAATATATGTAGTACACAATTCCGACTTTTTATCTAAATACAAACCGGTGCAACAGTGTGTATAAGTAATATCAGTACGAACAAAATAATACTAATAGAATGCCCTTTGTTTTCTCAACGCAGTATATCACTAAGATAATTATTCCGAGAGAACAATACGCCGATCGCTCGGTCTCTCGGCCGAACGGTCCGTCGGACCGCGTAGCCTTGAACATCATACGGGCGCCGGACTAATGTGATCTTAATATGATTATAATGACAGTCGCCTTTTTCTTATTCCACTACTTTATCGTTCTGTCTTCTTTCTATCACTCTCACTGTCTTTGTTTCTGCTTATCTTTTATTTCGTTCCTTTTACTATCGATTAGGTCATCAATCGATGTTTTATCTTATTTTATTTTGTTATTTTAGAAAAATTTTGAAAATGTTTTTTTTTTCAAGAATTATATAGTTTCAAATACATAAGCGAGCTACAAATAAAAAAGGTCCTTGACCTTTTCTTTTCAATTTCAAATGCATATTCAAAAAATAAAATAAGTTTATAAAACCAAACTAAAAATTAAAAAACTGTAGTTTTTATTTTATTTCTTCTTTAAATTTCTGGTTATTGAAGACGGCTGTAAAATACCATTACGAAAAACAAATTCTAAATTAACGGGAGGTTTACTACAGCCGTTATTTTAGCATCGGCGTAAAAAATGAATTTTTAATGGTGTTTAATTTTTTAAATTTTTAATCTGTTTGTTTTTACATTTTTTTTCTTTCTCTTTGTATTTAAAATATGGATCGGCTTACAAATAAAAATTCCCAAAGAGAAAAGCCGTTCGCAAAGAAACGTAAAGGCGAGAAACTTAAAATAGTATAAAGAAACGACTATAAGAAGCTGCCTTACTTTGAACTGAGAATCTGTTGAATGTCGATGACATTTAAGAGATCTATTATTTTTTTCTGGGTTATTAGACAAACTTTCGTAAGTTTTCATGAGGAAATATTTTAAGTATCAGAATGATATCAGAGAGTGTATCGTTAACGCTATATCGATCTGATACGAAGCGATGATAATAGTAAAAAAGTGAAAAGTACCTTCAGATGTCTACATTAACAAAATATTTCTCGTTAGAAAATTCTTTCGTTTAAGATTTGTAGCAAAACCTTAAAAATTGTTCACCAGAGAAACGGCTTTTCAGAATAACAAAATAATCATAAAAAATCGGTTGAAGATACAATAAATAAGTAAACTTGAAACTGGAATTTTAATAAAATAAAACTAAAATTTTTCAATATAAATGTATATTTTCGTGATAAATCGAAAAACGTTAATAATAGTATTTGTTGCTCCATAATTTCATTTCTTCTTTGTAAAACTATTTCTTATTAAAAAAAAACAACAAAACTGTTAATTTATTATTATTTTTCCATTGTCTGTTGAAGCACAAAAGCATAATTTCTACAAACTAAAAAAAAAATAATAATTTTTCGTAAAATGAGTAATTGTATTTACAAAAATGAAGTAAATTATAATACCAATTACAAGAACAAACATATTAAATGATTTATTCTATAAAAGCTGGCTTGCACACATATTAACATAACTAATTTAGGAGCATACTTAGCGATTCCGATTTTGCTAGTTCGATAACCGCCTATTATCTTGTAGCGATATGGATGTCGATTAAAATTTTAAATAATTCGTGAACATTTTCCTGATTATTTAAAAGTGTATTGGCATCCTAAATTTGTTTTTATTTTTAGAAAAAATGTCTTTCACTAGTACAAATTTTTTTTTATCAGAACAGTATTTTAAATCTACCGTGATAAGCTGTACTCCGTTATGGCGTGGGTTTCTGTTTGGTTGTTGAGTGGAAATCAGCCAGGATTAATTTAACTTTGTTTTATGTTCTTTGAAGGGTTTGATCGGTGTACTTTTTTTGTGTATTTTATCGTTCCTGTATTTCACGCAGTCGTATGAAATTTATCTCTTAGTTTTCGAACTTTTTTTTTAACTTTTTGGTTTATAATTTTTTTATTCAAGCAGAAATACAACCCTGTTTAAAAAAAAAATTAATAATTTTCTTTGTAAACCCCTTCTTTTTTTAATACCATCCCTTGACGACTCAGTACTGAGCGTTGAGCGAGTTAAAAGTTAACCTTAAAATGTAATCTAGAATACGTTATACGGAAATATAAAGTATTCGTTGATAAATGTATTTATCAACGAAAAACATTTTTCAGGTATCATCTTTAACTTTTTTATGAAAACTTTTCTGTCAAAAGGTACCGCTGCCAAGTTGTAATTTCTTCATCAGCTCTACACGAGATGGTCAGGTTCAAAAAATTTCGTTCTATAGCCTTCCAAAAAACTTGTTCATGTTTTATTTAATAATAATTACGAGCGATTAAATCTTTAATCGCTCGTAATTATTATTAAATAAAATTATCTTTAATCTGTAGGTATCTACCTTACAGTTCAGATATGAAATCAAGTAATGATCTCTTCTTTATTTTTATTTTGTAGAGTCCTATGGACCTGAAATTTTTTTTTATTATTTAACTGATTATTAACATACAACGCATCGCTATTTACTTCTTTAGTCTTGAACGATTCTTTAAATGAGTAACATATCTCGTCTTTAATAGGATCCTAAAAGTTAACCTATCTAAAATTTTAAACAATGCATCAAGTCTTTACTAGTAAGTATTTATATTGTGCGAGGATTCTAAGATAGTGAAATAACATATTTTTCAATTCAAATAAATTACAGTCTAACCTATAAATATTTTTGTTTACCTCATTATTTACACGACCGGCAATTCTGTGCGATTCATTAGTTAAGCGGTTAAAATGTACGGCAATTATTGTACACTTACGACTGATTTTTCTTCATAAATAAATAACAGAAGAGCGCTATCCATAAATTTTCATCGTTAATAGGTTTCATGTATTCCTTGTGACTATCCTTTTTTGATGACTTTTTTTTTTTAGTATAAAATCTCTCTAAGTTTTGTTTAAATGGCGATATCCAGAACAATACCCATGTCTTAACTAGGAGACTATATATCTTTATTCGGGCGATAATAACGCCCAGGCGTTGTTCGCCCTCCAAAAAAAAAAAAAAAAAAAATATATATATATATATCTTTATTGTATCATCTGTTACTGCCTAGCCTATATATATTTCTTATAACAAAAATGCATGAGCTTTTACTTAGCAAACGTAACCTACCAAGAAAGGTTTTAAATTTCGATTTAATCTCTTTTTAATACCGAATTACACCGTATGAGATCGAGAAGAGACGAACGTATATCTGTAAAAGTATTTGTTTCCAACGCACTTACATTAGAACCGGATTTTATCATATTCGTAATGCATTTTTTGAGACTTAAAAAAAATCCCGTACTGAATTCTGCGGTACTCCGGTTAATAGTTTTAATGTATGGGGCTAGTATTTTATAATTACTCCTGTTTCTTGGTTCATCTCTTCAAATCGTTTCTTAAATGTAAACATGATCTAAACAGATCATATATTAGCTACATATTTTATAGGTTATACCAGTTATTAAACCGGATTTATAGATCAGTTCCTTATCCTTATTGCAATTTTTGTAATCTGATCCCTCACTGAAGCAATTACTGCCGGTTACATTAACTTACATGTGATGAAGATTTTGTCTATCGTTAAAAGTATTCTAAATTTTTTTGGGAATAGAATGAGTTCATAACATTCTTTACGTCTTGTATTTCATTTCAAGTTTCATTTAAAATAACATTATCAGCGAATTCTAACATTGTTATTTTAAAACATTAATTCCTTTCTTTCCTGCACTGGTACTCACGCTTTAGATATTTCTTTCAGTTTCTTTATCGGTTCATCCGTGAACTAGTTGAAAACCAGTCGGAAAGTTTACATCATCGCTTCTATAAAGGATTTTAGCATGCCGTTTGTCGTCTTATATTCTTAATGAAAGTATCTAGTCGTTCGATCTGTATATAAGTTTTTTTTTCTAATCTCTGATTGTATTTTTATTAAAATCTTCAACTTTTTATAGCTTGCTACATTATAAAATTTATAGCTTGCTACATTACCTACTCTTCAACTATTAAGATTCCAACACTTGTTTTCTTCTTGTATTGAATTATTGTACGTATTTCGGATTCATACGTTTACAAACTTTTAGTGTAGTGGTACTCATTGTAATCGAAGTTATATTAGGAAAACGGAACGGTGTATACCTTTGAGACTTAAGTATTTAATAATTATATCCATATAACCTGCCAGTACGTTGTACTTTTCATTTAATAAAACTATGCTACTTACTAATCATTCATTGAAATTGTATAAGTAATTATTATTTTAGACATGTTTTGTAGTATGATGCAATTAATAATAATTAACAAAAGTAACATATGAACACAACAACATAGAGAGCTTTTTAATAGTTATACATTTATTTATTGATGTATAAAGCTTTTCGAATCCATGAATTAATCGACAGTTATAAAAAAATGTAACAGGTTATGCATGACTATCATTGTATATAAAAACTAATAGTTGTCGTGATGAACTAATTAAATACTTATTTTTTTTGCCTTCTGTTATTTGACTGGTTTGATGCAGATCTCCAAGATTCCCTATCTAGTGCCAGTCGTTTCATTCCGATCTATCCCTTATATCCTACATTCCTAACAATTTGTTTTACATATTCCAAACGTTGCCTGCCTGCACAATTTTACCCATCTACATGTCCCTCCAATATCAAAGCGATTATTCCAGGATGCCTTAATAATGTGGCCTTTAAGTCTGTCCCTTCTTTTAACTATATTTTTCCAAATGTTTCTTTCTTCATCAATTTGCCGCAACACCTCTTTTTTTGTCTCTTTTTCCACCCATCTAATTTTTAACAATCTCCTACAGCACCACTTTTCAAAAGCTTTTCTTTTCTTTTCGGGTACTCCGATCGTCCTAGTTTCACTTCCATATAAAGCTCACACTCCAAACGTATACTTTCTAAAATATTTTTCTGACGTTTTATTTTAATTTTTGATGTAAGCAAACTATATTTCTGACTGAAAGCTCGTTTTGTCTGTTCTATTCGGCATTTACATCACTCCTGCTTCATCTATCTTTAATAATTCTACTTCCCAAACAAATAAAATTCATCCACTTCTGTAATCTTTTCACATCCTGTTCTTAAATTCAGTTGTCCATCTACATTATTTCTACTACATTTTATTGCTTTCGATTTGTTCTTGTTTATTTTCACGCGGTTTTTCTTGCATAGGAATTCATCCATGTGATTCGTTTTTCCTTCTAAATCTTTTTTATTCTCGGCTAGGATTACTGTATCATCAGCAAATTGTAGCATCTTTATCTTTTCACCTTACTTTGTTATTCCGGATTTAAATTGTTCTTTAACATCATTAACTGCTTTTTCTATGTACAGATTAAAAAAGAACAGGAGTTGGGAACATCCTTGCCGGACTCCCTTTTTTATTACAGCTTCTTTCTTATATTCTTCGATTATTACTTTTGTGGTATGGTTTCTGTAAACGTTAGCAATTGCTCTTCTATCTCTATACTTCAACCCTAAATTTTTTTAATGCTTAACATTTTATTCCAATCTACGTTATAAAATGTCTTTTTTAAATCTATAAATGCCATGTATGTTGGTTTGTTTTTCTTTAATCTTCCTTCTATTATTAATCTGAACGCTGAAATTTCTTCCCTTGGCCCTTCCCTTTCTTGAAACCAAATTGGTGTTTTCTTAATACTTCTTCCACTTTCCTCTTAGTTCTTCTGTACAGAATTCTAGTTATAATTTTTGATGTGTAAGTAGTTAAGCTAATTGTTCTGTATTCTTGACATTTAACTGCTCCTGCTTTCTTTGATATCATGACAATAACACTCTTTTTGAAGATTGATGAAACTTCCCCTTTTTCGTAAATATTACACACCAGCTTGTGTAATCTATCTGTCGCTTCTTCACCTGCAGTGCACAGCAATTCTACAGGTATTCCGTCTATCCCAGGAGCCTTTGAAAATGGAGAGAGATACATTTTATTGGAAAAAAACAGCTGCAGTTTGCCATTAGTTTCTGCTGCGCAGTACTCAGATTATTGAGTGATGTTGATATAGCCGTTTAAGTACTTCTGTCCTACGTCCTTAACTACTCAAAGAGCTGCTGCCCTCTTTCAGAAATCATTCCTTAGTCTGGCTCTCAACAATACTCTGCTATGTGGTTGCACCTTCGGTTCAGCTACTCTATATCACTGAGCACTCAAGCCCCTCACCAAGGTCTCATGATTCATAGAGGGAGGATTAAATACTAGTTACAGTAATTAACGTAGATATTAAAACAGGTACGCAGAATTAAATAATATACCATGTTAAAAATTAATAATTTAAAAATTATAAGCTAATATTTTTATACTTCAAGTTTATTATTATTTATTTCTAAATTATCTTCTAAATTTACTACTTATTGTGCATGTGGGTGTTTTGCACACATATATTTTGTGTTGTGTGTTCTTTTGTGTTGCATTAGGAAATTAACAATATTTCAAATCGTTTATTTTATATTTTCTAAAACGTTTGCTGAAAAGACCCGTTAGTTTTCCCAACGTGTATATTAAAAAAAAAAAATCGTTACAAGTAATTTTACTATAAGTACTAGTGTGTGTGTATACACACACGCGCGCGCGCGCATTCACGAGTATAAACATGTCTTTTATATATCGGTAACGCTCAATTTTATCATATTACTTTTTATTGAAAAAATTTTAAGCATTTTATTAAAAAAAAGGATCCGTAAGTTTCAACATGGGTTGGCAAATAACCAACTTATGATAAAAAATATGACAGAATTTTCTACCAGATTTGATCTCTCTCTGTCAATTGACATGGCCGCCATTTTGAAATTTGAAAAGGTGTGTAGAGTGAAACGTTTTATTTAATAGACATCATCAGAAGAAATATGTGTACTAAATATTATTCTGATTCCTCAATCCGATCCTTGAGAAATACATTTTTCATTAATAAAAAAAAATGGCAAATAAAAGGAAAACGAAGGGGCAGTCCACATTTTTTCAAAGGATTTTTTTGTTCAGTTTGGCACGTAGAATCTGAAAATAAAATGGTCAGTCCACCATTCCAGGTATGGTTTCTATGTGTTTGTTCCATTTGTGCGCGTGCTTATACAGTATTTAAAACTGAAATTGAAATAGTGATTTTAGAAAATAATTAATCCTTACAAAAAAATTTTTTTTTTAAAATAAAAATATTTATTTTATTATAAAAATTATTATAAATATTATTTATAATAAAATATTTTATTATTTATTAAAAAAAAATTCTGTCAGTTAATAAATGAATAAAATCTGGTTTTTTACCACGTAATTACGAAGAACATTATAAATTTCAAATTCATTGGTAACAATATAAAACGACTGTAGATTGTGTAAAGCTTATTAAAAAGCTTTAATTAAAAAAAAAAAAATTGTATAACATATTGTCATAATATGTTCGATTACGCAGGCGCGAATGAAGAGAGAATGAATGATATGATTGAAGCGATCGTTTGTTGTGCAGTTCTGTGTTCACGTCCTTCTTGTTAGCACGCGCGTTGCATTCACTCGTACGCATGTAATGGTAGAAACCAATATATTTCGTAAATGAATTTCTTCTTTATCCCTTGAGACACTGATACGATCAGAGAATCGACAATCGGATACTGTGGAAGTGAAAAAGAAAGTAGTTAACAGCGGCTGGTAGATACAGCATTATGGTATAGAGTCCTGTTTACTAGGCCTTGTTCACCACACGAATGAGAAGATTAAAAAAGGAATATGATGTACAAGTTTACTAAGATGATAGATTAGCTTGGATGATTTCGTTAAATAGTTGATTTAGTTTTTTTTGCACTTCAATCAATCATAATGCGATTTTCCATTTTATCTACATGGCACACACACACACGCACACACACACACACACACACACACACACACACACACACACACACACACACATATATATATATATATATATATATAGGGGGAAAGAGAGAAAGAGAGAGAGAGACATAAATATCAACTGTATACATAATTCTATGCAATATAACTTTCGGTAAAACAAATGTTAACAGTTAAGAAATAGTTGTATTCGATACATGGGAATGCTATTGGTTATTACTAAATATCATTACTCATTTGTGAATGTATGTGAATGTGTATTTTATAATGAAGTCGAGATACGATTTATTAAGCTCTCAGTGTATTTAAATGAGTGCCCACTTCTATTAATGTTTATTTTTCAAAGACAAGGTAGTAAATCACATGTTTTACGTCCTCTTTTTAGGAATCTTGAGTCCAGTAAATGACGGATGAAAATAAAATGTACGACATAAATCAATTCTTTAGTTGGAATGAATTATTTTTTTTTTTTAAAAAGAGAGAAAAAAATAAATATATACATAGAGAGACAGGGAGGGTGAGAGAGTGCTTTTAGTGTTTCTGTGTGCTAGTGTGTACACATACTTGAACGAATGTATCTTTTCATACAAATAAAAATGTGACACTGCTTGTTTTATTTTGTTTTTATCGAAGAAACAAAAAATTATATTTTTCATTATAAAAAGATTTTTCATTATAAAAAGAAGATAATTGCATTTGATATGAAGACTGAAGTTTTTTCTTGTTATAAATCTCTTTTATCGTATAAAATTTTCGTGCAGTCTAATAGTGGAGGAAAGTTATTTTTTCTGTTGTGTAAAAATAGCTAATTAATAAACAGATACTGACTGATCTAGTAGAACGAAAATATCTTTGTCTATGTGATTAAAGGGTTAATACGAACTCACTTCCTATTAATGTTAAAATAGATTTCAGGGTAGCTTAATTGTATCCTGCATTACTTTTGTATTAATCTATTCGTTTTCATTATACACAAAAAAATTTTCTTTCGTAAAACGAAATAAGAGTACTTTTTTGAAGTCTTTTTAACCCGACATGATTTTAGACCTATGTGAAACGTGAAAAATAAAATTAAAATATTTGAAAATTAATGAAAACTTAATGACTGATTTTCGAGTTATTCTCCCCAAATTTTGGCGTTTTTCCTTTAACAGATTTATATTTTGTACACTTTCGGACGTATAACAATTTTAATCAGGAATAATCTTTTTTTAAAAAAAACCTATCCACTGGCAAGACCAATGGGACATGCCCACAACTGGGGAATGAATTCGGCGACTCATACCCGAGATTGGTTCGTGGCTGAGGAGGGGCCATGTAGAAGATGGATATCATTTGGCCCAGCTCGTCTCCGGTCAAGGGGAGTTCATTGCCTATCTCCAGAAGTTTAAGAGAACACATCCAGAATGTGTATACTGTGGCCAGATTGACATGGTGTATCAAACGTTTTTTGAATGACCCAGGTATGGGAGATCAGTAGAAGAAGAAATAATGAGATGGAGATCACGCCGGATAACATCATTGGAAGGATGCTAGAGAACTTAGAAACCTAATAAGCAATAGAGAAGATGGTCAGAGATATACTAGTCACAAAAAAAGAAGAATAGCTAGAGTTGACGGCGGTTTAAAAAAAAACAGGCGAAAAGACCGAAACCATTGAATGTTACCCAATGGGTATCCTCCATTTTAGTGGGCATAGGGTAAACGTAAGACCGAGGCCGGGCAGTCGGGGGCAGGAGATGGGAACGGTATAGCAGGTTCAGTAGTATCCCCCTTCGAAGGTTAGAGACGCAAGGCATCTAAAAAATCCAGACCCGATGACCTTAACCCACCGGGTTGGTCTATCGGTTAAACTTGTCATTGAAAATCAGCTGTTTTCGAAGTCGAGAGTTCTAAGGTTCAAATCCTAGTAAAGGTAGTTACTTTTATTCGAATTTGAATCCAAGATCGTGGATACCGGTGTTCTTTGATGGATGGGTTTCAATTAACCATACATCTCAGGAATGGTCGACCTGTGACTATATAAGA
This sequence comes from Zanna intricata, assembly GCA_010016005.3. Taxonomy (NCBI): domain Eukaryota; kingdom Metazoa; phylum Arthropoda; class Insecta; order Hemiptera; family Fulgoridae; genus Zanna; species Zanna intricata. The sequence continues at coordinate 15,566 of JAAAKQ030494144.1, forward strand.
CTACACTTTATTTACATTCATACATTTCATCCTCACTCATACTTTGAAGTAATACCTTACTGTGGTTCCGAAGGTTAGACAGAAATAAAAGAGACCCGGTGGGCCGACTTGTTATACCGGAGCAATTGAAAGTCCAACCCAGGGGAGCAGGGGGAAACATTGTTAGGGATGTAGAATGTAGAGGGTTTACCAAAATGAAACGACTGGCACAAGATAGGAAATCTTGGGGAGATCTGCATGAAACCAGTCAAATAACTGAAGACAAATAAAATGTAATAGCTTGTACGAAAAAATTTCTTTTTTTTTTGTTATTAATATTCAATTTAAGAATTGCGTAGGTAATTATATTTCTTTCTCTCTATAAGTTACCTACTTATTTAATAATATATTTTATCTTATTATTCTTTCATATCATCTTTCTTTCATTTCATAATTATATATCATATATTATCATCATAACTAATGTAACAATGTTGGGCTACGGTTTCCTTTTTTTGTGTTTTTTTTTATATGAGTAAGTGTTTGAAAAGAAAGACTGTTGATAAAAAAGAGAATGAAAGACGAAATTTAAGGTAATTTAGATTATAGTTTTGGTATCTTAATGAAAATTTTATAAAACAGAAGTAATACTTGTATTACCGGAATTGTAGTTATAGTACTTAACAATTTTATTCACAAAATTTCGCAGAATAAACTTATATATATATAAATATATATCTAATAAAAAATCTTTTTAAATTATTTTAATTGTCAAAATCTCCCAGTTCTCAATAATAAAAACAATTATAAAAATGAAAAAACATGACTGCAAAAAAATAAATAAATTGAACTAAAAAAAAAAAAACAAGGTATAAACTATAAAGAACTAAATATCGTTATGCAGTATTTTATTAAATAAAATAATTGGTGACCGATCAAATTTCAGACAATTTTTATTTGTTTAAATGTATTTTTCATGTTGTAGAAATAGCAGGCATTTAAGGTTGTCTAATGGTTAATTTCTCACCATTTACATCGATAAGAAAATTTTATCCTACAAAGAAAATATTTAAATGCAGTTTGGGGGGGGGGGACTGTTTAACATAGAATAATTACTATTCAGAGCTCCTGACTGCGTTTAAATATTTTCGTAAATAAATTTGTACATAAATTTGTTTTTAAACACGCATACATTTGTTAAGCAGTTTTCACAAAATGATCTTAAATATTTTTAAATTATTTAAAAAGTTATTAAAATTAAATTTTTTTCTACAAATGATTTGTAATATTTTGTAAAGATATTAATATATTTCTTATTTGTGTATATAACGGTTGAAAGAACCAGCCGATGGAATAATGAAGGTTTATAATAGTCAAATAAAAACGGTTGTTTCGATGAAAACCGATCAAAACAACTATACGAACGAACAATTTCAACAACATACATAATTATGCAGCCTCTAAGCAGACTGCTTTAAAAAAAAAAAATTTTTTTAAATAACAGGTTCTGATGACACCATTTTTGGTGATTCCAGGATTATAAGGTCCTTTCTTAATTCATTTACATACGAATTAATAACTGCATCCAACACTAAAATATATAAAATTTGGGTTAAATTTTCACCTCATCCTAACTTAATAACGTCCAATAAAAAGGGTAAGTAAATTAAAACTTAGGACATAATATTTAGATACTTGATAAGTCGAATTATACAGGACTAAAATAAAGGAATTACGTTATAATTATCAAAACATCTTCATAAAAATAAATAATAATAATAAACGGTCACTTTTTATTATTATTATTATTATTTTTTATGTGTATTTTAGATTCTTAATTCTGAAAAAATTACTTTCATGGTTTAACAACGGTTGTGGAATACAACCGTATTATTTTATCTTATTTTTCTTAAAAATTACATATTAAAACAAAATTATTTCGTAATTATCTTATCTTTTATCATATTTATAATTTTTCTACTATCCTTTACGCCGTTTTTTTTTTTTTTGAACATTAATAGAACGAATTCGGGGGATTTTTACAAGAAGTGGCAGCAGCTCTCATTGTAAATCACCTGTTTGAACCGCTGAATATTTTTAAATGTGCATTCATTATTTGCGTAAACGTTAAAATTTCTTATAAAACACACGTATGTAAACAAAAACATTAATATTCCATATAAGAACTATATAAGAAGACCGATCCACATTATAGAAACAAATGCTAACGAACATGAGCATATGTATATCGGTGTATTTCCTTTACAATCGCTAAAAAAAAAAGACAACTTGTCCTAGGTCACCTAAATCACATTCAAACGAATGGGCTATTTTAGCGTGAAGTAGCCTTTAAACAGTTATCTTTTTCATATATGTATAAGTTCACAAACTGAATAAAATAGGGCTATGAGAATTTTTATTTTGTCGTATTATATCGTCATTAAGTCGACAATGAATTTTCTTACTGCCGTTAACTAATAAAAAAAAAAGAAAAAATCAATATCGAGTTCATAGCTTACAGTAACTTATTTATAAGTAAAAAAAAAAATAAAACAGTGCGTTCATAGTTAACGTAATTGATTCTACATAATGAGTTTTCAATCAATTTCTATAGAGTTTTATTGAAGATAAATTAACTTAATAATCTATGAATGTATAGGGTTAAAGAAACATATAGTATTTTATTACAGCCTAATTCCGTTTAATTAAAAAATTCTGAGCGCAGGTACACACACATCCGCGCGCACACACACTCACACGCACCCACACCACTTGCATCCTAATTCCATGTGTAAAAATAATACTGTAATTATTCCCCCTGGAATTCGATTTATAATTTAGAAGGTAAAATACAAACCATTAAACAAAAGACAATATTAGTAAAAAATGAAAATTAAAAATAGTAACACGTAAATTAACTAAAGTAATTAAAAAAAAAATTAATAAATTAAAAATTAAGTGAAAAATATAATAAAATAAATTTATTTTTTATTTAATCTATTTTCTGTAGTATATTTTGTATAGGGATATAGCATGTATTCAAGATAAATATATTATTTATTTATTTATTCGCATAACAACGTGTAAAACAAGTGGTTGCAAGTATTTTAAAACCGGGGCAAAGAAATTGAAAGTGGTCGAAACGCAGTAAAGAAGAGTAAGTGTTTTCCCAAAGGGTGTGGTTGTTTTTTAAAAGGAATAGGGTCCAGCGGGCAGGCACCTTTCAATACTGTGATCGTTTTGCACTCAAATACGCTTTAAGAAAATTCCAGTCAGGCCTTCTTTTCTACTCCCTTACCCTCTTTTATATTCTTACTTTCTCGCTGACTTTCTCTCTCTTCTGCATCAACAAAACTAGGGAACGAAACCGTCTTCAAAAGGCGCAGGGGAGAAATGGTGTTTTCGACCTGTTGCATCTATCTTTTAAAAGGCTAAAAAAGGGTTGTTCGTCTAAAAAGAAAGTTAACATGAAAAAAAAAATCATTACGTATCTATTCATTCTTGATTACGATTTTTCTTTTTGATCTTTATTTTAAGGGTTATTGGTTTTGGGTAAGAGGTAATACTTAGTGAAATATATATTTTCAAATATCGTATAATTTTTGCTGTTCCACAAGTTTCCGACCAATTGCGCTTGTTCTTATAGGGGTTTTTACATCTTAAACATTTTTTAAGTTCCTTTTTTTATAAAATTAAGTGCCCTACTCAATGTCAACTTATTAGAGATATAATATATAGTTACACCTTATTAGAGGTATAGTTTACACCAATGTGTAGCAAAGGAATCAACGACTCGCGTACGAGAAATCTAATTCTGAGGAAAGAATTAGAACTGTAGCGACGCATTCTTCAAATTTAGTCTGCTGAGCGATTTGATGGAAATCTCCGTTCCTTTCTATGACATTGCATATATTTTTTCATTATTCCATACGATATCCCACGGGTATTGTGTGCAGTAAAAACACATTAGTCAAAATAATATAAAAATCTAATCGGGTCTCAGGAATATCTTAAAGATGTAATATAGTATCATTAATAACTATATTGCATTACGATCTTAGGAATGCTTGGCCTGATTACCTACCGATAAAGATCGTCAATCATATCCTGTAGGATATCGAGGCTGCAGAATATTATACTCAACGGATATCCTTATAAAATCTTAGGAATTTTTAACGATAGCCAGGAAAACCCTGCCTGCTCATTCTGCTCAGACGTCAATAGGTTTTCTTGACGATGTGCGTGTTATGAGTCAAAGTTTTGAAAAATTCTTATCTGCGTGGTACACCTAACAAGTTATACCAACAGTTAGCCTTTTGAAAAAGGCATTTAGCATTTATTTGCTATAAACTAAGTTAATTTTTATCTTACTTTATCGATCGAGTATACAATAGTATTTAATAAAATCTATTATTATAGAACAGAATAAACAAATAAAATGTTACATAAAATAAATAAATAAACAAATTTAACGATATGAAGTATAGTTTGATAAATTAATTTTACTAACAGCCACACAAGCACGTACGCGCATTTCGGATTTCTCAGGTATTCCAAGGCCAGTTTTCTTTCATTATGTTATTTTTCGATCAATAGATTTTAAAAATTTATTAAAATATATATATATATATATATATATATATATATATCTGTGTACGTGCGCACCCGTGTGTGTACGCGCGCAGCTTTACATGATTTCTAAACGTTACATTTGTTTTGTAAAAGTATCTAAAAATTTGTGTATATGAAATAAAACATACAGATCTATATAATGAATGTTATTCATTATTTACAATTATCGATTTAACCTTAAAAATATTACATTATTCTTGGTAATTCTTCATTAAAGAGTTACTAAATTAAAATTATTTTGTAAACATAAATAACATAAAATCAAAAGCATCAGAAAAATGTATTTTAATACTTTAAATTTTCGGATATGTAAATAATTTAAATTGTGCGTAATTTAATAATAAAATTAATATTTAAGTCTAATACTGAATTTTGGTTCTTCTGAAATTTTAGCTGATCATTATAATTTTTAATTTAATAAAACTATTAATTTAATTTTTAAGTTTAACTGAAACAAGTATAAACGTAACTGGAAGTATCCAAATACTATCATTGGATTATGGAAGCAAGGTTATGTATTATTTCAAGCTGTAAAGGTAACCATTTTAATTAAACTGTGCTAAATTTAAACTAAATTTAATTATTTTAGTTTGATTTTCTTTATTTATATTTTTAAGGAAGTTCGATTTTTGTTTACTCCCAACATATGTAATCCATCTCATGAATATGCTTAAAAAACAGTGTGTAGCCAACCCCTACACGTCTTTTAATATTATTATACAGAGTATAGATATAAAGTGAAGGGTTTATTCGAAGTTAGAATTGAATTGTACGTTATTATTATTTATTTTGTGTGTGTGTGTGTGTGTGTGTGTGTGTGTTCATGTGTGTGTTTATATATATATTTGGATGATTGTGTGAGGTTGGTTCAAATGGTTGTTATTAGTTTTAGTAGAGTTGT
>JAAAKQ030494155.1:0-15571 GCA_010016005.3 Zanna intricata
CGTAGAGCCATTCACCCATCGGCACGATAGTTCCCACCTTGGGTTACGATTGCGATTCGTAAGGTGTCGCAACATCGACACAAGGAGTGTATGTGTGAGAAGAAGTAGTGTAGAATGTTGTTGTGTAGTTGTGGGATTGTATATGTTGTATATTGTGTAGTGTTCTTGGTGTAGAGTATGTGTATAATGTAAAGTGTTCTGCAGCTCAATGTGTGGTATGAAGAAAAGAAGCAGAGGCCAGGGCCGTGGAGACTCCAACTCCCAAAGTCTTAAAGAATAAGACTCCCCGTCGGGGGTCATTCTGTTGAAAAGAAATTTGATGCACATTTTGAATTCATCTGGTTGAAAAAATAAAGTCATTTGACAAATCAATAAACATATACATATAGTCTTTTCAGCCAAGATAAAAAATATAATTACCTCGAAAATATTGAGATTTAAACACAAAAAATTAACTTTTGCTGCATTGGTTGCTTTTTAAAAATATTACAGATGGCTATTTTGATAAACATGTTCATGAATTGCCTAACACTTCCATTAAAGTGAGAAGTCATTTCATCAGAAAAACTTATGTTCTTTTGAAAATAACTTGTTTTAACTAATTATCAACAGCAAACTAGAAATTGTTTTCTCTACTAGATTGTATTTCTTTTTAGCAGCTGAATTTTACATATAAATAAATCAACCCATTACTTAGAACGTTATGAAATGATTGTTTTTGGAATTTGTAACTCGAGGCTTTAACAAGCAGTGGGTGGATTTATTACAATCTCTGACAGTCTAATTTGTTCAACAAATTCTTCTTCTATGATCTTCCAGCGACTTCTATTTGAGGACACATTCTATTTATTTGAACTGATTGAACTCATTTATTGTTTACATATTCTGGTTTCTTCTTTTCTTATGTATGTTGAGCTAAAATTATTGACTTCACTTCAGCATGTAACAAACACACTGTGATTTTTTGAACCAAAACTTAGTAAACAAAAATATAGCTCAGTAGCAATACAGAGACTGATGCTGGGGTTAACAAGGGTGTTACATAAACTTTCGGGTTGAAAATTTCGGCTCTTGCCCCCTCCTTGGGCCGGAAATTCTAAAAAACTTGTTTTTTTTTAATCTTCCGGCCGTCTTACCGCTCCTCTGAAATTCTCCCGCTGTCGAAATCGATATTCCTTTATAGAGTTATCCCCGAAGAGTGTGAAAAACTCCATATAAAACGTGGGAAAATTCTAGGGAGTAAGAGAGAACCCCAGAATTAAAATGTCATCATCTTCAAGAGCGTGCAAGCCGTTTTTCGGCATGCGAGCAACTTTCTTTACTTATCTGTGACCTACGTTTTTTATTGGTGCCTTCCCTTCAGAAAACTCCAAAGTTTATTATACGCTTTTAAACCGATCAAGTGTTGGAGAAAAATTTTGAGATACGGGGGCTTTTTTTGGAAAATTGTGTATTTTTTGAGACCTACTCACAATATAAGGTATAAGGAGACCCTACTGCGCAAAATTGATTAGAATTAATTTTTGTTCAGTATCCTTTGAAACCCTCGGAAAAGTTATAAAAATTGGGTAACGGCCTCCCAAGGTGGGGGTTTTAACTTTTTAAATAAGCGTCGGAGTGATAAAATCCAAGACTGTTTTGTCGGGGATCAAAGAAAACTTAAGGGCCCATTGTCAGTTCCTCCCTCCAACTAATCGAGGGGCTATGGATTCGAATAAAACTTTTTAAGTCGGCCCCTGAGCACAAGGAAGCTTCAGATCGAAACCTTCAAAAGACCTTTTGTATTCTCTGTCAACGAATGTTTAGGACAAAATAAGTAACTAAACTTTTATGCGACCGAAACTTTAAAAAACTTGTTTTTTTTAACTTACAAAATAAGTAACTAAACTTTTATGCGACCGAAACTTTAAAAGACTTGTTTTTTTTTTAACTTTTTGGCGGTCTGAATTAGATCTAAAAACCGAGCAAAAAAATCCAAAATCTTTAAATTTTCTCTCCGGGGGGTTTTACACCCCTCCAAAATTTCAGCGCGACTACAAGGAGACGTCAGAGCGAAACATCACAGGTAACCCTTTTGTAGAGCCCGCAGAACCTCTTGAAACTCACGGAAGAAAATTCTCCCCCCCCGCCACCCATTGGGCCCAAAATTCCAAAAAACTTTTGAGACCTATTCATAATATAAGGTATAAGGAGACCCTACAGCAAAAAATTGATTAGAAACCTTTTTGTTTAGTATCCTTTGGAACCCTCGGAATGGTTATAATAATCGGGGAACGGCCCTCCCCCGAGGGGGGGGGTGGTTAACTTTTTAAATAAGCATCGTAGCGAAAAAACAAAAGGATCCTATTTTTTGGGGATCAAAGAAAACTTGGGGGCCTATAGTCAGGGCCTCCTACTAACCGACGGGACTGTGGATCCGAATAAATTTTTTTGCGCCGGCCCCAGAGCACAAGGAAGCCTCCGAGCGAAAAACTCAAACAGATTTTTTTATTCCCCGATCAACGTATGTTAAGGAAAAAATAAGAATCCAAACTATTGTGTAACCGCAAGTCCGAAAAAGTGATTTTCGTTTTTTCACGTAATTTAGGGATCCCCTATACCCCATAAGGAAGCCTCGGAACAAAAAACCCAAGGGGCCTTTTTTTATACTTTGTTTAAAGAAACTTAAGGGAAAATGAGGAAACCAACTTTTACGCAAACTAATTTCCGAAAAAGGGAATTTTTGTATATAGTTTAAGCCATAAGGATATCTCGGATCGAAAAAATACAAGAGGCTGTTTTTTCCTGTTCGAAGAAACGTAAGGTAAAAATAAGAAACCGAACGTTTCTGCAAGCTAGAGTCTGAAAAAGCTAATTTCTAAATGTCCTTTACCTATACTTTAAGAAATTTCATGCATCCCTGATCTATTCACCCGACGTTGGGAGCGTCCGGCCGGCCTAGGACGCCAGTAATAATTTTAAAAATGGATTCAAAATAAACACACACTTATTATTTTCACTGATAAGAAGATAAATAAATACAAAAATGTATATACTGTATATTCTTTTAGGTAACCCAAGGAATATTTCGAAAAAAAGGGTGAAAAGAGCCGAACTGGTGGAGGCTATACTGGGCTGACCTCCACTTGAGTGTGCACGGGAAAAAAATTTAAGACCGAGACCTTAAGAGAATTTAAGACTGGAGGCAGGAGCTGGGAACTGTATGTCTGGCGGGGAGGCCGGACTCAGCCTCCCCGCCCTTTGATGGGTAGAGGCAATGCATCTGAAAAATCCAGACCCGGTGGGCCAACCTGCCGTACCGGATTTACAGCCGGCAGGCGGGGTGGCCCATTAGAGGTAAAGGAAACTCCCCTGGGTTGAGCAATACTTGAGTGTGGGTCCCACCCAGTAGGACCCACAGTAGCACCCAGAGTAGGGAGAAAAAGAAGGGACATTCTGAATCGCCAATTAACTAGTCATTTTCTCCTTTTTTTTTAATAACAATCACTTTTAAGGGTATCTTTGTTTTGTTATATAAGATTATATAGCGATACTAGCGATTTTTCTAATAAAATAATAAAAATGATTGTACATCATGAAAAATCCCGTTCAAAAAACTATACCTTTTTTATTTTTATTTAAATGACTCGTTGTGAACATAAATATAATTCTTTTACATTTCTTTCTAACAACAATTTTTTTACAAGCGATAAGGCTAAATTTTCTTATAAAAGGATATGTTAAAATGGTGTGGAGAAAAACTGGTTGCAGTAAAATAATAAATTATAGTTTTAAACGTTTAAAATTTCTGTTATACTCTCCTTGTTATTTCGAAAAAAAGTTATTACTAACATATAATTTATTAACTGGATATAAAAGGTAAATAATAATTATTTAACTACCAATATAAATCAGTTTGCTCTTTTTTCACCAGTTTAATATGACACTGTTGCATGATAATTTTTTAAATATCAAGAACTTATTCAACAGTTGCATACAAATTAAATAAATGAGTATATAAATGTAAGTAAGTAACCCTGTCGTTATTTTTTTCGTAGATGTGCGAATTACGTAATATCTCTTTTACATGACATAGATAATAGTAGTATGAGATGATTTCAGTCGCCAGTTAAAAAGTGTCTTTTGTACATTAAGGATAGTTATGTCAGATATTAAATCACATTTGTTTTATCTAATCAACGCTCAGTTTTTCTAAGTAAAATTATTACACACTCTTTTAAAGTAAATTCTATTCATAGCTTACTAACAGTATATTGGGAAGAGAAAACGCGTGCAAAAAAATTCTTAAAGACATTGTTCTTGATTTTGTTTTTTTTTTTTTAACAACAGAACAGACCAAGTATCCTAACTTGGCTGAAGACTGGACACACAGATCTAAACCACGCCCATCTATTTAGCAAAACTATATGGCGTCCAATGTAAAGTAGTTTTTGAACTACTTACTCATAGACTGCCCAGTGCTCGTATCTATTCAAAAACAATTAACCCTGTGTTCAGATGTGAAGTGTTTACTTAACCAGAAGAAACAAATCAAAAGACTTTTGCGGTTTCTCTCTGATAGTGGGATGAAGAACTTAATTTAGCGGTTTTGCTACGTGTGATCCCTTATGGAATAGTGTATGCGCAGTGAAAATAGACTAGTAGTGATATTCCAATATTTATTACCCATTTATTATTCCTCTTCTAGTTTGTGTTTATTGTTTAATTATTTTTTATCATGTAGTTATATTTAGGTCGCTCATGACTATTATCCTTGATGCGATTATAAATAAACGATGGAAAAAAATTAACAATTAGAGAAAATAGATAATAAAAATACTGGAATAAATATTTTTTATTATTTTTTCTTTTATTTATCTGAATTTTTTTTACATTTACACCTTTAATAAGAATTAAAATAAACAAAGAAAAAACAATGGATAACAGAATGTTATAACAAACACTTTGATATAAAAACGTTGTCCAGATTAGAGAGAAATAACTTTATGGTTAATAGTAATCAAAACACAATGATAATATACTGATTCTAAAAATGATAAAATGTTATTTATATATTATTAACGTTTATTGCGCATCAAACAATTTACCGCATATTAATAACTTTCGACAACAGTGTTATATAGTATATTCAAAATACTAACGGTAATCCCTAGTAATAAATTTAAGTTTATTTCGGTTAGTGTACAGGGTTTATTGCGATTACATATTCATTAACTTTTATGTTACAGATCACACATTTCATACATTATTAAATGAAACAATAGCAAAATTTCAAAGGATGTATCAGTTTATTTACAATATATGTCTCTTTATTACAAAAGGTGTATTTAATTGAACTTAAACTCAACCATTAATTACGTGTTTATCATTTAAAGGATTTCCCAGAACATTTTATTAGTTTAAAATAAAGTAACCATTTTTTATGTATATAAAATTAATATTTGAGATTAATTTGACAATGAAAAATCGTTTTAATCCGTTATTTTAAATAATTGATCGTATTTTCATGAAATGTGTATAATGTTTTCCGGCGAATATAGTTAGGATAGCTTTTCCTTATATATTGCTTATTATAAATAGGAAAGTATGGAGTTATTATCAAAATAATAAAAAATCAGATTATCAGGCTAAATAGCCTGATACCTGATTTTAGTATTAAGGAAGTAAGGATCAGGATACCTGGTCCTTATATTTTATTATCTTACTAGTTCTTTAACCCATTCGTTCTCAAAGTGGGCGATAACGTCCCTTTGTGGGCGTTGGAGGCCTTAAGGAAGGTGATAAAAGGCATACCAAAAATTTGGAGCGTTCAGGCGGTCTATGCAGGCGTTGGCTGATTAAAAAAGGCATAAATTATATCTTCCTGATATTTCAAACTAAAATTAAATACCAACTATGCTGGTGCAAAAAATTTAAGAAACACTATATATTAAAAAAAAATATATGATAAAAAATGACTGTGTTCAGACAATTACTTTAACTTTGCAATCAAGAGGCTTAGAGAGACGAATAAAAAAAAATTAAACCTTAAATACTTTACTGTTTGACAGTATACTTCAGATTTCAAAATTCATCAAATTAAAAAAAAATATCAGTGTGAAAAAAGTTTTAAAAATCTGAAAGTTTTTTTCGCGTTTGATCAAGCGCATGGAGTAAACGAAATTTTTTCAGTAAACTTCATTAAAATCGTTTAGAAGCTTAAGATTTTAACTTTTAACTGCTTTTTTGTGTCTCAAGATTTTTCTGACCTAAAATATTCCAATTTAGAGAGAAAAGGCCACTTTTATTTTAATACTGCATATGTACCGATCTAAGCAAAGTACTCGTACAAATAGATATAAAAACTGAAAGTTTTTTTGAAAGCCAAGTTTCAGTTCAATTGGATGAGTCCACTACCAAATAATGAAGCATTATTGTTGCTATTCGTAAGGTTTATCAAAGACGAGGAAATATGTCAAGAACTATTATTTGCTATAAGTTTAGAGACAGAAGTAAAGAGAGAAACCATATATAATACACTGGAAACGTTTTGTGACAAAAAGGATATTATTTTGAATTACGTCAGTTTCTGCTGATGGCGCTTCGGCTATGCCAGGGCGTCACAAAGGTCTGATAACGTACATAAAATATAAAATTCCAGACATTTATGCTATACATTGCGTCATTCAATGCCAAGATTTAGTTGCAAGAAACCTGAGTGAACGCCTGCATATATATTTTCAATATGTTATTAGAGCAGTTAATAAAATTAGAAGCAACTCACTAAATGACAGATTTATGTCAGCTTTGACTAAATGACTAAATGTCAGCTTTGCGTTGCCAGTGATGAAGATTTCAACAGCTGGCTACTTCACACAGAAGTGCGCTGGCTTTGAAAAGATACTTGTGATTCGATTTTACAATCAGTTTGACTTTGTGATAGGGTTCCTGCAGAACGAAGACACAGAGTTGCACAACAACCGCATTACACCAAAAAATTATATTATGTATTTGACAGACCTATATAAATTATTTAATGATTTACACACACACACACACACACACACACACACACTCACTCACTCACACGAGAACAAATGTAGTAACTCAAATGATTACACAATGTAAGATAAATTCAACTTAAGGTTTTTTCTAATATAGGGTGGGAAAAATTTATTCGTATTTTAATTCAAATGTAAAAACTAGTTCTTTATACTTCAAATAAAACTTATTAAACCAAAACTTATTCTCGTATGACGTGAGAATCAATCATTTGATTGGGTCTAAGCAACTCATTAAGAACAGTAACTTTCCTATTTTTCCTAAAAAACATATATATAGAGTTTTCTCTCGTCAATTCTGACTTTCCTACTGTTTGCGGAGCTACATATTGCTTTGACCACGATATTTTCCATATTACGTCTTACGTTATCTATTTTTTATGGTCCATAATGAGACGTTTCAAAAATGCTTCGATTTCATTCCCTTTTAGCAAGAATCACAAATGGAAATTTGATCCATTAAATTCTACATTGTTAAATCATATGACACTCATACTTCGAGTTGTTTTTTTATATCCAGTCTTTTTAAATGATTTAAAACTATTTTAGCAACCCGATTCACATTCTTTCTCTTTTATTCTTAGCAAAATTTCTAAATGGTTGGATTTCTTACTTATTTTCATAATCATAACTTTTAATTGTAGTTCCAAAAATAACTGTATGAAAGAGAGAATATAAAAATTATTTTCTATTCTGTTGAATGCGTTTTTCTGGCCATGTCTTACAGCTTCTTCTGTTTAATATTGGTCATATGTATTCACAATAAAGGGATATAAGGAAACCAAAAATAAATAAATGTGTATTTTAAAGCTTGTTAATTAATTAATTAGTATGAATCATGACTAAAGTATTATATAAAATATATCGATATATATATATTTTAATTTATCAAAATTTTAATTCAATATAATTGTTATAATAAAAAAATTTTTAAATCTTATTAGTTCACGTAAATTTTTATGAAATAAATTTTTAGAAATTTTATTAATTTTACTGAATATTATTCTGATAAAACAATGCATAGAAAATGTATAACCTTTTTTATATTTTAGAAACTATGTATTTTGTAACTGGTTTTAATATTTTGAAAAAAAAATTAAGATTTTTATTATAATTTTAATGATGAATTTAAAAGTAGTAATTAATGATGAATTTTAATGATAAAGTAGAACAAGTAATGTAACAATTAATTTTGTTACAATAAAAAACTGACGACGCTTTAGTAGATGTCAATTTATTTTAAATTTTAATGTTGTATGTAACTCATAATATTAATATATATATATATATATATATTTAATCGATTTATATTTCATCGATAATATTTTGATAGATACATAAAATGAAGTTTTTTTTTGTGTTTATTTACAACTAAATATGAAATAAAAAGAGCCTTTAAAAAAATGAAAAAAAAAATCATGAATTATTAAAGATAAACTTACCAGTATCACTTCTTTTTTTTTGTAAGGAAAAACTTTTTCCCTTTTACTTTCAGTAAGGAAGTTTGTACGGAAACAGTACTTTAATATATGGTACTTTTAATATTGATAGCACTTCTTTAATGTTGAGAAGTTCTACAAGACCTTGGAATTCTAAATGTTGGGAAAAGCACTACTATATATATTTTAAAAAAAGGAGAAAAAACAAAATGTCTAAAACCGCTTACTTTATACTTTCAAATGATACTTTTACTAGTTTCACTATAACCTATTCGGATTTGTAACAAAGTTATATATAGATGTAAAACTTTTTTAGTTCTAAGAAATGGAAATTCCCATTTAATGAAAAAATAAAATCTATTCTTATTTTATTGTAATTTACATAATTCATTTTTTATTTTTTCATCTCTATTTTCTAACAAAAACTGAATACTTTTTTTAGTTTAATCGATCCATTTAAATTTAAAATAAAGTTATTGTTTATTTCTAAAAGAATCATATTTTATAAAATTAATAACAAAATTTACGCGGTTTTATTTTTTATTTCTACTTTATTTTAATTGTTTGCTTTTTTTTTTTGGTTTTCAGTCATTTGACTGATTTGATGCAGCCTCTAAGATTCCCTATCTAGTGCCAGTCGTTTCATTTCGGTATACTTCCTACATCCTATATTTCTAACAATTTGTTTTACATATTCCAAAAGTTGCTTACCTGCACAATTTATCACATCTACCTATCCCTCCAATATCAAAGCGACTATTCCAGTATGCCTTAATATGTGGCCTATAAATCTGTCTCTTCTTTTAACTATACTTTTCCAAATACATCTTTTTTCATCGATTTGCCGCAATACCTCTTCATTTGTCACTTTATCCACCCATTTGATTTTTAACACTCTCCTGTAACACCGCACATTTCAAAAGCTTCTAATCTTTGCTTCTCAGCTACTGCAATCGTCCAAGTTTCATTTCCATATAAAGCTACGCTCCAAATATTTAATTTCAGAAATGTTTTCCTGACGTTGAAATTAATTTTTCATGTAAGCAAATTATATTTCTGACTGAAATCTCGTTTCGCCTGTGCTATTTGGCATTTTATATCGCTCCTGCATCGTCCATTTTTATTAATTCTACTTCCCAAATAACAAAATTCTTTTACCTCAGTAATTTTTTCTCTTCCTATTTTTATATTCAGTATTCATCTACATTATTTCTACTACATTTCATTACTTTCCTTTTGTACTTGTTTATTTTCATGTGGTAATTGTTGCGTAGGACTTCCTCCATGCCATTCAAAGTTTCTCCTAAATCTGTTTTACTCTCTGCTAGAATTACCATAGCCTCAGCAAACTGTAACATCTTTATCTTTCACCTTGCACCGTTACTCTAGTGCTAAATTCTTCTTTAACTTCATAACTGCTAGTTCTATGTAAAGATTAAAAAGTAACGGGGATAGGGAAAGTCCTTGTCGGAACTCCCTTTTTTATTACCGCTTTTTTTGTATGTTCTTCGATTATTACTTTTATGCTTTTAGTGGAGTAGTTTGCTTTAGTAGAATGAAATAATTCAGCTGGTAATATGAAGAACAAAGTAAAATTAAAAGTGTTCGTTTTATAATTAACAATCTTAAAAATAATTCCAAATTTTTAATAATAATAAAAAAATAAAAACAAATTTACTATTAAGGAGCGGGATTGAATAAAGGTCTAATCTAATTTTTTAACAGTTGTAAGAAAAATATATTTTTTCAAATATTATTTATAATTCAGATTTATAAAAGTTAATTCAGTATTATAGAAGTTAATTAATCATATAATGAAGTCATCATTTTTTAATTTTCATCCCGAATTCTGATACCCACCGCCAATTTCCATTGTAAACTGAAAACGTAACCACATTTCATTAAAAAAAAGGTTCTTGTTTGAGATACCGGTCAGGTGTATTTCCACACAAATTTTTTTTTTCTTGATGAATTAAATTCATTAATTCACCACAGAAGCTCTGATGCTTGTACATGGGAATACGGAAATAGAAATTCGTAGCGTTTTAAAATATCATGCCTGACCGGAATTCAAACTCGGGACCCCGGGATGATAGGCCGAGATGTTACTCTTCCGCCACGAAGATCGGCAATCATTTCTAAATATAATAAAAATTATTGGGCGTTGACATGCAATTTCCGAAAGAGAAAGGAAAAAAAGAGAGAGACCTTTTTTTTCCTTTACAACATAATTATTATTAGTATATAAGCGGTTTTTTGCTGTATAATCCAGCATATCTGTAAAATACGTAGTTAAATTCAATATCAATTTTCTTTAGCGTGTTTGAAAGAAGTAGTAATTTTTTTTTTCAATTTTTGTATCGTCCAATTTTTTTTAATATAATTTTTACTACGTACTAAATTATTACATATGAAATTATTTTTAATTAAACGTAATAGTTATAAAGATTATTCAACTATCTTTATGATCAGTAGTATAAATATTTTTTATGTTTAGATAATGTATACAAATTAATAAAATATGGCGAGATAAAAAATCAATCTAACTTATTCAAATTCAGAAACACATGATTTAAACATCTCTATTTATCAGCAATGTATTTCAGCCACCTTTTCAATCATTAACTTTAGTACTTATTAATTATCTTTGTAAGCTTTTTTTTTAGTCTAAGTGAAATATTTATTAAAAAAAGAAAAACAAAAAAGCTGTGATTTATTTTAACGTTACTATAGATACTTGTAATATAACTAGCCTCTATATTGAGAAACACTAAAGACAAAACTAAATCCGTCAAAATAGCTGACATTTGAACTGTAAAAAAAAATAGTTTTAATATAGTTATGTAGGACAAAAAAGAAATAATTAAAGAACACTGATAAATATAGAAGACCAAAGAAATTAGTTTTTGCTCAGCACTACCTAAAAACTGATTACAAACTTAGTTTATTAAAAAGGATAATAAATCTATATCTATATATATATACATACATATGTAAATAATTAATACGAACTGGATAGTTAATTATTAATAAAGTAAAATTTATTGCGGTATCCTCTTTATTGCTGTCAGTGCTTGGGAATAAGAACAATAAAGAGGATATCTATTAGCTAAAAAATTTAATTTCTTAAAAAATCACTTTATATTAATCAATCACTTTATAAATATATTAATTAATTTTTATCCCTACCCACATATATTTATAGGGGAGACCACCTTTTCATTGGTTTACCACTTTTATCCTACTTTATCTTTCAGGTATTTCATTTACCAACCTTATAAAATGTAGTGAACTGGATTAGTGTTTAAACTTTTTTTAGACTAAATTTACGCTTTCTATTAAGATTGTATAGAACAAAAACATTCTTTTATAAAACTGAAAGAAGAAGAGATGGAGCAAGAAAAACGATTCAGTAACCTGAGGATGTTGTACAATATGGATAAGAATTAGCCTATCAATGGAATGGCGAAGGAAGGTTTAATAGGAGTAAAATTTTACTGAGTAGACCATTAAAGATGGAGTAAAGGACTAGTAAAATGTTATGTATGACTTCTATCACTTAAGCGGGAAGTGTGTACTAAAGAAGAGTGAGAAAGGAGAGAAAAAAGGGTAACAGAGTTAAAAGGTAAAAGATTGAAAAAAGTACTTAAAACAAGAATAAAGAAAGAGATTAACACCTCTTGATAAAAAAACAAAATCGGAATAAAATATGATAAGAATGGAGGAGCTTTTGGTGGCTAGAAGTCATATGCAACTGAGAAAGAGACTGGAGCCTGACGGCTTACCAGTCGGGGTTGTTAGTATAATGCTGGTTCCAGTTGCTGTGCTGGGGGTTATGAATTTTGACTAAAGGGCAAATTCCTCTTTCATAGAAGGAAACTAAGTTAGTATTAATACGCAAACCGGGTTCAATTGATGAAGCATAAGCTTACAGACCCATTTCCTTAACAAAGAACTTTTGTAAGTTACTGTTGGTGGCTCGAATACTGAAAGTCGTGGAATCAACTGGTGGTTTCCATGCAATCAGTTTGGCTTCCGGGCTGGGAAGTCGACAATAGACGTGGTGAGAGCTACCATTGAGATGGCTGATCGGGCAGCGGCCGACACTTGGAGGACGAAGCAAATTCTAGTGCTGGTCACGATCGACGTTAGGAATGCTTTTGGTTCTCTTCGATGGAACTTCATAGCCGTCGAAGTCCAACACCGAGGGATTCGGGGATCCCTACGTAGGCTCCTTCAGGACTATCTTGATAATCAGTTCCTTCTTTATGTGATAGGTGAAAAAAGGTTGAGATTTAGAGTAACAAACGGTGATCAGCAGGGGTCCGTGCAGGATCCCATCTTGTCGAAGTTTTTCTACGATGGGATAACCAGCACAGATCTTCCTCTGGATGCGAATACAGTAGCTTTCGCGAATGATCTTGCCGTCCTGCTCACTGCGGAATCCGAGAATAAAGTCAATGAGATTGCGGGTGAAGCCGTTGGTAGGATCCAGATCTGGCTAATAGAAAGAGAACTTAGTTTGTGGCCTAAGAAAAGTGGGGTGCTGGAGATGGCGAGGAAGAGGAAACTTGCCTCGGTTAATATTCGAGTGGGCTATTATAAAGTTGAAGTCCGTAAGGCCATCAAGTACCTTGGCGTGGGGATGGACAAACGGAGGTCCTTCACCAGACACACGAGGTTGGTGTATCTGCGTGCTGAGGGTACGGCGAAAGAGCTTGGCAAGTTGTTGGGAGTTGTAAAGGGGCCTCACTCCTCCAAACGAAGTCTCTATGCGTATGTGATAGAATAAGTCATTCTATATGCCATACCAGTGTGGCACAGACCTCTGCAGATTAATCGCCATTGCCGCCTGCTGGATTGTGGACAGCGTCTCACCACTCTTCGTATGGCGTCTGCGTATAACTCCGTTTCGACAGAGGCAGTATGTAAAGTAGTAGATATCGTCTCTTAAAACCGCTTCCTGATCATAGAAGGCGAGTATATGAGGGAGAGGAAAAGCAAAGATCGATCAAGCGGTAGGTGGCAGAATGGGAAAGCCAGATGGGAAGCCTTCACAAAAAACCGATGGACATTCAGACTTATTTCACGCATCAAGCCGTGGTTCAGGAAGGGGTTTGGAAAGTTGATATATTGGCTCTCCTAATTTCGGACTGGCCACAGCTCATTCAGGACGTACTTATTCAAGAAACCAAGGGCTGGTGACGATGGATGCCCTCATTGTGGCGAAGAAGAAAACCCTGAACACGTTATCTTCCGTTGCTGTAGATGGGACAAGAGCGTCATGCAATTGAAGCAATGGTTTATTAATTAGAAGTTGAAAATATAATTAGCAAAATGCTGGAAAATTAACAGATATTCTCCACGATTTACCGTTACATTGTCGGTGTGATCCAGAAGAATGATCGAGGACGGCGAAGTCAGGAAGTACGGATACCTTGGAAAAGACCTTCCTGTAGGTGAAGAGATAGACCGGAGAGCAAAGTAGTGAAGAACAGCCTTCTGCTAAACCGTCGTTTGTCTGCGCTTGCGTGATGATGCACGTGGATTCTGGATCCCCGAGCTCAAAGGCTCCTCTCAAGGCAGTGTTATGTTTAACTGCGGGTCCTACTTCGCGTTTAAATCAGGGCAGAAACGGCGAGAGGAGGTTTAATCGGTAGGGCGCAGGCCACTTATGCAGTTTAATAAATTTTGTGGAATCTGTTTCCGGGCTCGATATTCCCCATATAAACATCATGCATATTGGGAAAATGGTATTTCATTAACGTAAATGGTATTCTTTTGCAACTCATCGATAAAAAAAAAATTGTTAAACTTAAAAATTACATGAATATTTTTAGAAAAACCTTTTTAAAATTTATTCCCCATCACTAAAAAATAATAAAACAATTTTTTACTTTTTTCTTCATCATTTATAAGGCTATTGAATTAAAGTAGTTTGATACCCTTATAAAATATTTTAAACTTAAATTGTAAAACAGTTTTTTTATTACTTATAATTTTTCTTCTTTTATTTTGAACAATCGATTTTTATAACCTGTCGCCAAAATGATTGCGACCATAAGCAAAATTTTTTGGCTTATAATGACATATCAGTAAACCACCTAGAGATAGCCCTTCTCAAATAGAATATTAATAATATGCATCCCCTCTAATAACACAAACAAAGCAATAGCAAAAACAAAGATAACAGATAACAAATAATAAAGTCACAAAACATTGAAGTATAGTCACCAATTTTAAAGTTGGATAAAAACAATAGAATCAGAAAAAAGTTATGTCACAAAATTTCCATCAGGTAATAACACCACCGACTCAACCCCTACCATCATCACCGGATTAACCATTAGCTTCAATATGTCTTGTTCCAATACTCTTGATGTTTAACTTAACAACTATCTTTGACATAGTAACCATATCCGTATACGTATATACATACATGTGATAACCGTATCATCCCACGGTCACGCACTTCAATAATTATCGATGCCCTCAAAGATCAACATAGCCTACTCAATGGTCTTACTTCCTCGCTATTGTCAAGTAGATTCAGTGCCAGATGATTCACGAAGCTATACTTAATTTTTTCAATATCTTTGAACAATTCTCTCTCAAATTAATCTTTTTTTTTATTAGGGATCACTTCTTTATAAATAAATTTTCCCTACAGAATAAGGAAGTCCCTAAAATAAAAAGATTTAAAAATTCGAAATTTGGGAATTTTGATGCTTAAATTTTATTTTCTTTTTATTTTATTTTCATAATCATTACTTGACTGGCGTAATCAGGAAAATCATGAAATACATTGTCAGCTTTTGCATGTCATTTTTTTTGTAATGCATTCTATAATTGTTAAAAAACCGAAATGGCTATTTACTTTTGGTGTTAAACAATGAAAACAATAAACATTTAATTAAACCATAAAATTTAATCCTGTTTTCTCATTCTAATCTAAAGAATTTTATGCGTTTTATTAACATAACATGGTTTTTCCCTATGAAAGTTATGTGTGTGCGTGCGTGAATTCGCGCATTTGTTTGTGTGTGTGTGCGCGCGCGCGAACGTATATTATACTATAATTCTAAATGTAGT
>JAAAKQ030494155.1:15671-32298 GCA_010016005.3 Zanna intricata
GTGCGTGAATTCGCGCATTTGTTTGTGTGTGTGTGCGCGCGCGCGAACGTATATTATACTATAATTCTAAATGTAGTTAGAAGGTTATATCCTTTACCCATTCTAAGCACTGTAAACTTAGAAACAAATCGTATATACTCGTATGATACCAATAGATAAATAATGCCGAATAAAATAAAGCACAATATAGTAGAACCTTTTATACTGTAAATCTTTTAAGTTACAAAATCTGTTCATATATAGGAACGATTTTCAGATAAATGTTGTTTTCAACGGAACAATACATTATAAAATAGCATATTACATTTTTATTGAAATAAAACAGATATTGAAAACAAATAAGTTGACTCTTATCGAATTTCAAGTCTTAAAAAAGATAGATAGATTTAAGAACAATATAAACCGGAAGAATATAATTTATTAATTCCGAAAGTGTGTTTTTATCTCTTTATTATATATTAAATTGTTCAATTTTATCTGAAAATATTTGATTTTTTTATTATTTTATATTACTAGACTATCCCATTCTATTAGAAGAACCGTATATTTAATTGTATCACTGTAAATTTAGTAAAATTGTAACATATTTTTTTTTTAAATCAAGCATAAAATAATTATCATAATAATGTAAGTCTGACTGTACTGAAAGCCGGCCTTTGTGGCGAGGATGGTAGCGTCTCGTCCTTACATCCAGAGGCCCCAGGTTTGAATCCCGGTTAGACAAGGCATTTTCACACGCTGCAAAACTACTAAACTACTATTCATCTCATCCTCTTAAGCAATACCTAATAGTGATCTCGGAGACTAATATTTGTATGGTTATACTGAAATTTAAAGGAAATATAAATTTGGATGTTATAAAATATTTCTATCAAGACAAAAAGCGAGTGAAATTTAAAAAAAAAAATATGTATATTATGTTTCTAATATTCCTTATTATAAAAGTTGAATAATGTTTATAATTTGTTTCAGAACTTCCTTAATGAGTCTCTTACATGAAAAAAATCGAAAAAAATTTATTTTTTTTTTGTCTTGCTAAATTATTTGACTTTTCCTCATTTAAAAGTTTTTATCTTCATCAAAATCGAATGGTTGTGATTTTTCTTTATTACGTTTTCCTCAAGTGTATCTTTAAACTAAATTTCAAAATTTTTC
The DNA here is from genome assembly GCA_010016005.3 of Zanna intricata. NCBI lineage: Eukaryota > Metazoa > Arthropoda > Insecta > Hemiptera > Fulgoridae > Zanna > Zanna intricata. The sequence continues at coordinate 16,827 of JAAAKQ030494155.1, forward strand.
CAACTCCTATTTTATATGAAAAATTTTGTTCTATAAGTATATATGTTGATGAAAAAAAACGATGTTAAATATTTTTAAATTTGCATTATGAACGAATTAGTATTTGTAATAGGTTAAATGCGACAAAATGATCGAGTTATGATTACAACCAGGAAAAAATTTAGTGAAAGTTAAAATTTAATTTTAAAAAATTTTATTAATAGTATGCATATCAAATTGTAAAGTATTTAAAAAACCATAACATGAAAATATTGTAGTTGGCCACCCGGTTCCAAGCCACCTATCCCATGGGCTCAGAGCTCGCTTGGCCCGTCATTTCCAATTTTCCAGGAAGTCCGGAGTCCTGGACATCCGCAGAGCTTGCCATTCTCGTCCAAACAGAGGGATACGTAGCCTAGACCCCCGCACTATACGTTATCTTCATGATTGAGAGAATAATTCTGATAAATAATAATTATATCACTGAGGCTTTATAGAAACCTGAAAAAGAAACGAAATTACAAAAGACAGAATAATAGTAACTGTGATAACTAAAGTACACACACACCTAAGTTTACAAAAAATTCATAACATGCCATGGTGGCAGAAATTAAATAATTAAGTAAAGGGATTAATCTATTTTTTTCGTTATTGAATACTTTTAATATGTTAACCTCCAAGAGAGCTAGGGCCTAGGTCTATGGCTTAAAACCTTACCCGGGATAACACGAATATATCCTGCAAATTTGAAAGTAATCGTTGGGTGGTTCTCATGTGATGCGACTAGCAAACAAACAGACAAACTTAATGCATGAGTACATATACATTTTCGGATAATCATGATCTGTTAGATCGAGAGAGTACCTGTTGCATGTAGAAGTTAGCCTTCAACCTACTAACAAATACCCCGTTTGAATTTTGAAAATCGGACAATTGTTTCCAGAGATACTAGTATTATAAGAGCACTACATTGCCCCTTCCAAGACAGCGCCTCAAATGCACCTCGTTTGTTATTCCCCCCTTTCGTTTGTTTTAATGGTAATGATTGTCTAGCCTCCCACGAGGTGTATATAGGCAAATCTCACCGATCTAGCCTAACACGAAGCCTCTACGTGAAGCATATTATGGTTAAACAGTATTATTGTTGTTATTTTACATTACATTTTAAATTATTTTATTTAACGTAAATTAACTCCATTATTTTTGTAATATTATTCATTCGATTGATTGGAATCATGTAGTTGAAACCCAACGCGCACAGTGGTAAAGACTCACAGTTTCAGTTCATTAAACCGAGGAATCTCAACTTCAACCGACAGCTTCAATCGATAAATCTCCAGTACTAGTTATATATATATTTTTATTCGAGATGAAATATATCTAAAAATCTTCTCAGTTATGCCAAGAAACATCTGTAAAAATTTCTTTGCAGTTGGTCAAGTAGTTTTTTTTGTTTATCCCGAACAAAAAAAACCCTCGTAAAATAAAATAAAAAGTTAATTTTTTTTTACGTAGGAACAAGCGAATATAAAAAGTTTAAATGGAAGACAATGCAAATAATTTTCTCATTTGTGAAAGAGAGAGCTTTATTAAATTTAAATAAATTGGTGGCTAAGCTCTCGTAAATTTCATGGATTTTTTTTTTCTTTTGGCGTCATGAATTAATTTATTAATTTAAAATAGAGGTTTTTGAAGTTTGTACCAGGGAATGTGGAAATTGAATTTTGTAGCGTATGAAAAATGCCATGTTTACTGGTGTTTGAACCTGAGATCTTTGGATGAAAGGCTGATTTTTTCATTAAATCGACTATTTTTTAACTGATTTAAAAAAATAAAATTTCATTTTGTTCAAAATAAAACGCTTAATATTTTATCAAATAACATAAATTTTGATTAAAATAATATTAATGGAGATAACGGATTGAACTCTTTTTAACATTACTTGAATAAAGAAAGATAATAAAACCTTTTAAACCATTGAGAAATTGTGATGTATGAAGTCTCTACATTACGAGTAACATAAATATTTAATTAAATTAAATAAATATATAAATAAAAATAAATCAGAGTTTGGGTAGGATCACTTATAAAATTTTAAACACCTATGCAAATAATGTCTCTTGAGCTTTTATTTGTGTAAAATATTGGATTGAAAAGATAAATACCCATAAAAAATAACTAAAAACAAATGATTAGAATATTTTTTTTCCACGAGATGTATAAAAGATCTTTTTTAAATCTCTCCTCAATTCTACATTTGTTCTCTTGATTTCAAGACTAAGTTCTTCCTTTGAAAATCAAATGTAGTTTGTATAATCAAGTAACTTTCAAATTCTATCCGTGAATGGAATCTATGAATGACAACCAAATGTTAAGATGTTGGTAATTCATATATCGCTTTAGTATGATATTTTCTTTTCTTTCAAACCATAAACTGGAAATATAAAACCGAATTTTTCTAGTTTCATTTATTTAACGATAGTTTAAAGGAAAAATTCTCTGATAAATGTTTAAGTAAATGTGTAACTATCATCTGTACCGAAATTTTTTTTCAACAGATTAAAAATATCTGCAGAAATTACAGAATAGTTTTTCATCATTATTTCGGGTTTCGTGTTGAAAAATCATGCACAGATACGTAATTTCCAATTTATTTGATTATTCCTTCTTTTCTATGTGGTGTTATTACATGATTTTACTTCTATTTTTGTGTCTGTTGTATTCAGTCCCCCTCAAACTGAACTTTACATAAGCTATCCATTTTAATACTCTTCTATATGTTTTTTTTTAACCTCTGTCAGTAGTTTGATATTGTCTATGTTTACGTAAAATATTTATTTTAAAATTGTATATTTTTATCCTTGCCATAATGTGCTTTCTCTACTTCAAATTTGGATAGCAGAATATTTTAACTTTCTGAATTTTCTTTTATTTAAAAACTAAATTTCAAGTGATAAAAAGGGTCTTAACAATTTTCTGTTCGTATTCAAGCAGAAATTTGATTATAACAACAGTACTTACAAACTTTTGTAAGGTATAACTGTTCAGTATTTGTATTTTTACAATTTCAAGTAAAATTAATTAACTGATTGATTACTATAAGAAATAATTGTTCCTCTTCAACATAGATTAATAAATATCTCTTCTAAAAGAGTCTTTAAAGGGTGGTTAAAAGGGATGTCCAAATTTTTTTCAGATATAAGTTACTTTATGAACCCTTTTTATTTTACGAGTATAATAATTTAATTGCAAAATTTTCATATGAACTACGAAATCCATTCTTTATTACTTTAAGGACGGTGAGCAGATACAATCGTGTTTTGATTATTTGTACGTCTTATAAGTGCGTAAAAAAATTAACCATCCCGCCAATTCTGAGGTTTGTAGTGTAATACGCTTTCTGAAGCAAAAGGAGAGCGACCTATCGAAATTTAAAAATAAATAACAGAGGTTTATGATAATGTGATGAACGAAGCTTCAGTTCGAAAATGGTGCCTTATGTTTAATGGCAGACGGATGAATGTTCACGATGAAGAGCGCTCGGGCCAACCTTTAGCTGTGACTGACGAACTGAAATCCTTGGTTTGAGGAAAACATTCAACAGAACAGGAGTTTCAAGATAGATGGACTAAATTCGTTCTTTCCTGAAATTTCAATAAAACTGTTCTTTATAAAATTGTTAGAGGTGATTTGGGTTACAAAAAAGTGTGTGGTCGCTCGAATTTTGACGGATGAACACAAAAAGAAACAAATGGGGGCTGTACTAACTTTTTTCAGTTAATAAGACAAAGATGGGATGATTTTTTGAACTACATTGTCACTGGTATCGAGACATGGATTTCGCAGAAACAAAATGCCAATTAGTGGAACGGCATCATTTCTGTTCTCCATCAAACCGAAAAAAGCAAAACAAATTTTGAGCCCCAGAAAAGTTATGTCTACAATTTTCTGGGATCGAAAGGGTGTTCTACTCATCTATTACATGCCTAGAGGGAAGACCATAAATGCAGCGGTCTACAGTCAGGCGCACCGTCTCCGCCACGCCATTCAAAACAAACGGCGCGGATTATTGTCTAGCGGCGTTATGCTTCTGTACAATAACGCACGACCACATTCTGCTGCATTGACGAAGAACTTGCTGCAACAGTTTCGATGGGCTTTTTGATCATTCCTATAGCCCGGAATTCATCCCGAGTAATTTCTATTTTTTTCCCAAACTGAAGTATTTGGACGGGAACCGCCATGGAAGTGACGATGAACTGAAAGCGGGTGTTAGCGAGTGGTTAAACAACTTGGCAACAACTGAGTATGCAGAAGGCATATCAAAATTGGTGAAATGGTACGACAAGTGTTAAAATTTGAACGGTGATTACGTAGAAAAACAGTTTAATCATCAGGTACGTTGTAAAAATGATTTGTTTGGCTATAATAAAAAAATTTCCAAAAAAAACAACCTTCTTTACGTTCCGAATGATCCTCGTGTTTATATATATATATATATAATTTTTTTTTTTAAATTAAATTTAATTTTGTAGAATGATTTTTATTTATTTTTTTTTTTTTGTTAAGAGATAAAATAATTTCTATCGAGTATCAATAGTTGAGAAAGGATTTTATTGATAAAGTTTTTGTTTTCTTCTACAACATGAAAAATACATTATTAATAATAAATAAGCAAAATGTAACCATTTCTTGATAATCGCTTTAATATTAGAAATAAAAATAAATATGTACACAAGCCGAAAAAAGGTGAAACATTCAGTTTTTGTACGTAGATATTTGTAAGAACAAGTACGTATTTATCTCTTGTTTAGAAAAAAAATATTACATTTCTGAAAATTTAAACAAGAGAAAAATTAATAATTGTAACTAAGAGCAATTTTCAATTAGTCCATTTAAAATATCATATTTCTATCTACCTTATTTAAATCCCGTCCCGTAACGTATTTGGACGTGATCGTTCTTTAACAATCAAAGAATTTAATTAAAACAATCCTGAAATAATAAATCCTATTATAAATTTAAAATTATTAATATTAATATTTTATAAAAAAATTTTATTTAAAAAATTAAAAGTGAAATATCATATATTTATTTTTTTAAGCGATATAAAACAAATAACTTGTAAATTATTCAATATACTTATGTTAAATTAGAAATAAAAATTGAATTGAATTGTGTACATATATATGTACACACACAAATATAAAACATACGTACACTAGTTATATACTAGATATAATTTGTAAGGACCCAATTGAAATAAGAGCCTCAATTCGGTTTGTGGTTTCTCCAAGTGAAGCAGCCACATGCGACCCCCAAATAGGAGTTGTAGTATTATGTGTTCACCGTGTCACTCCCTTGAGACTTGTTCTACCTTCTTTCTGGCGATTTTTCTTCTTTTTTTTAATTCTCAAAATAATGTTCCAAGAAAAAATAATAGTGATATATCTCACTTTATGTATTTATTTACAAATTATATGTCGATAACAAAAGAATTATATTTCTGTGCGTAATAATGCGTAAATAATGTATTATATATCTATGCGTAATAATGTATTGTGTAGACACAATTGGTAAAAATACTTTTGGTTTCCAAATAATTATAAAACTGATGGTTTTTTCTTTATTTTAGAAATAAAAAACGCATTAGCATCATTTATTTTTACAATAATAATTTAAACTACAAGCATGTTATGTATCAGTAATAGAAAAGATTAAAAAAAACCCTAATCACCAATGGTAGAAATACGATGTAAAGTTTTAATAATTCTATTTTCCATAATATTAATGTTAAAATTTTTTCGTTATCAGAAAATGGAACTATAATTTGTAGCCTTGACCTGAACGAACTATATAATTGTGTTAAATCTACATGTTTACCTTTTTGTAAACAAATGTATTAGCTAAATTATTTGATTTTAGTTTATAAATGTCCTTAATGCTTAATTTATACACTTGAAAAAAAAAAAAACAATAGAATGGAAAAATAAACAATATTTATTGTTACAAGATATATTTCATTATTCTACAATGAAAAACCCTACATTTATTGAAAATTTGAATTATAATGCAATAAAACCTTTTAGTATGAGTATAGTTATAGCTTGATTAACTGCTACTGGAAATTATTTTGAGAGAGAATTTTTATTTTATAACATACCTTTTAGCTGATCTAGAGGTTACTTCGTCCTCGCATATCAGTTGTTTAAAACTTTATTTATGAATTAAAAGTTCTGAGATTAGAATCTTAGTAAAAGTTAATTGCTTTTATACGGATTTGATTACTAGACACTAGTTATTGGTGTACTTTGGTGGTTAGGGTTCAATTAACCACACGTTTCTGGAATAGTCGGCCTGAGTAAGACTGAAAATAAGGCCACATCTCATTTACATGTCATACATATTCATCCTCATTTCACTGTGCTTTCGTCCGAAAGGGGTGCTTAATATTCACTAGATGAACAGATCGCAACGTACACGTTGAGAAAATAAAAATTTTTTTTTATATGTTGTTGTTTGTTTTGTTTAACCTCCGGAACCACAGTTAAGTATATCTTCAAAGGATGAGATGAATGAACTGTAGCGTGTGTAAAAATGCCATCCCTGACCGGGATTCGAACCCGGGACCTCCGGATGAAAGGCTGAATTTTTTTTATATGTATATATAAGTTTGCTCAGTTTTGTAATTTTTCTCCATGGTTTGTTTATCGTCGCATCAACAGTAACAGTCATTAGCGACTAAAATAATACTAAGTGACCATAAATAATTAGAAAATAAACATACATTTGATAACAAACTGGAACATGAGTAACAAATGGGCAACAAATATTGGAACATCACCACAAAACTACTTCATTACGCACACAGTATTCCATAATGGACCTCACGTAAACAATACCGCTAAATTAAGTCCTTCATCCCACTATCATAGAGAAACCACAAGTCTTTTGATATATTTCTTCCGGTTAAGTAAATTCTTTACATCTGAACCCAGGTTTAATTGTCGACGAATAGACCAGAACATTAGGCAATGTATGAGTAAGTGGTTTACGGACCATTTTAGATTGTCCGCTTCACAGTTCTGCTGAGGAAGCCAAATAGATGGGCGTGGTTTAGCTTTGTGTGCCCAATCCTCAGCCGAGTTAGGATGACTTAATCTCTGTTGGTTGGGATAAAAGCTTTCTTGTCCTTCCACATGCCATGCAAGACCGTAGGAGAACTCAACATATTGTAGTCGCTCTCATAAGTTTATTCTAATTAACTGGAGGCCATTTGTTGCCGCTCTCTTGGCAGCATCAGCGTTCGTTTCCAAGGAAACCGGAATGGGCCGGCACCCATACGAATTTTATAATTGTTTTATACAAAAATGAAAATGAAATGAAAACATGAACATTAAAAAAAATTTCGGTGGTAGCGTCTCTGCCTTTAATTCGAAGGTCCTGGTTCGAATCCCAGTCAGGCATGGAATTTTTTATACGCGACAAGATTTCCATTTCATATTCCTATTTAAAAGCTTTGTAGCTTATATTGTGAATGAATCATCCAAAAATTAAGTAAATAAATTTAAAAAAAATTTTTTCTATAATAATTGAATGGGAATGTAGGTTTCTCAATAGATTAAAAATTCAAAACTACTTCAGCATTTTCCTGGCTAGATCAGGGGAAACCACAATAATCTCCTTTAACTATAAAATAAAAAATAGAAATCATTAAATTCAATATTATTATTTAAATACATATATACTAAATTTGCTTATAAACTTGTTTATAATTAAAACAAATTTACTTATATTTAAAATAAATAACAATTAGAGGTTATTAATGAAAATTATTTAAGGAGATATTTACATATTCATTAAACAAAAATGCAAAATATTTAGATTGAAAACATTATCTCTTTAAATATTATTTAACAATGCTTCTTCAGAGTGTACTGATTCTAGAAAACGAAACCTTATATTTTTATTTTGAGCAAATTGGTAAAACGTTCTTTTAAATAGGTCAGTAACTTATTTAAAATGATATTAGAAAGCTAATGTGGCCCTTCCTTTTTAAGGTGAAATAATTATATTATTACACGAAAACATGTTTTGTTTGATTCACAGATATGACATTTTTACTTGTTATAATTTGACTACTGTGCAGCAGCAACAGCAGTAGAACTATACTTCTGCTTTTTTTTTAACCTCCGAAACCACCGTTATACCCTCAATGAATGAGATGAATGAATTGTAGCGTGTGCAAATGCCATGACTAACCAGGATTCGAACCCGGGACCTCCGTATGAAAACCCGAGACGTTACTACTCGTGCCATGGAGGCCGGCTCTGCTTAAAATTCTACTTCTGGATTACTGGTTAAAATTCTGCGTCAGTCATAACCAGTTGTTACGTAATTTTTTGCTTGCTTCTTAATTTTGTTTAAAAGATAGATGAATATATATATATATATATAAATTAAATATAAATTTAAAAAAAAAAACAAATACAAATAAGAAATAAGTTATTTGTGTTATGTTATTTGCATCGGCTTGATTCGAATAATAAACTTCTCTAATTTACAATACGGAAAAAAATCTATGTAATTTTCATAAATCAACGTATTGTCCTATCTTTTTGCCATTTTAAGGTCAAACATTTATTTTAATTGTTCATGTTTATTTAATTATTTAATTCTGTTTTAATTTGAAAATTTGATAATTCTATGTAGGGATTAATCATTCCAAAGGTACATTAAAAAATTTAATGTATTTTAAATTCGTATAAATTAAAACGAAAAAAAAATTAAAAAATCTGGTGACGTAAAAATATGATATATTATTTTATTATATTATAATAATTCTGCTATTTCCGTATAATAAATTTTATTTGTAATATTCATACCGTAATAAAAAATTATATTCTATCTCTAAATCGATGGCCTAAGGCTTAAGAATTATGTGCTGATTTATCGCTGAGGTAGGGGAAATGATGTTCACCATCTATTCCCATTACCAAGAAAGTTAAAGGCAATAATGGTAAAATCTAACAGATATATCTTTCCATAAGACCTTACATACATTTTTAAATATTTGACGTACCACAGAAATATTGAGGGCTAAGAATGAACAAATTTTACCGACTAAATCCTGTACACAGCAAAGAATGACACATTTATAACTGCGTTTTTGTTACTAATTGTGAATTAACAATAAATTTAAGAAAATAAAATATTAAAAAGACTTATAAAATTAAACAAACTATTTTTTAATTATTGAAAAATGAAAAAAAAATTATGTATTACTATCTGTTATTAAAAAAAAGTATTCTGCAGTTCTGCGCAAGCAGACCGACTTTTTATTGATTTAATTTTGATTTTATAATATTTTACGTTGGTTTAATATTGTTATAATCGATACTGCAGATAAGGAAACGTTAACGTTCCAAATTGCAGTATCATAACAAACCACGCTTCTAACTTGCCTCGCTCATAATTGTACGACCTTAGATTGAGCGCAACTTAAAAACAACTCAACCGATCTTCATCAAATTTTCATATGAAGCAACTCAGATACACTAATACAGCATATCAAAATTTCAAAAAAATAATTTATCAAATAATTTTGGAGATTTTCAACCCACAAAATTTTATACATGAATGGTATTTTCACAATCCTCATACCTCAAAACGTAAAGAAAATTCATTTTCACTCTCCAGTTCATCATCCAAATCATGTGACACAAAAACATATGTCAAATCGAGATTACGTTGTCTGTTGTCGACCTTAATTCAGCGTAACTCGGGAACGGCTTACCCGGTCTTCATCAGAGGTGCCCAACTTCAGATACACAACTATAGCAAAACTAAATTTCAATTATAGTAATCCAATATATATGTAAGTAAATTATATTTTAATGAATCATATTTTCGTATCATCATACTTCAATTTCGTAAAGAAATTTCATTTTCATCCTCCAATTCCATCATGTGACTGATAGTAACACCGTACTTTTGTTCGAAAAGTCGATAAAAATTAATTCATACGTAGAATATGTTTTTCTAATCATTGTTAATTTTTTTTAATCACTCGGAAAAGTCTATACAGTTTCGAATAAATTTTGCTATGGAAACTAAATTTTTTTAAACGAGTTTTCTGTTTAATGAATTTCATTCTCCCATCCGACCAAGTTTATTAACGGTAAAATTTTAATTTATTTTTAAAAACTATTTAGCCCATATTTTAAGATATTATAAGTACATATTTTATAGAATTATACTGTGGAAAATTTTAACATTGTTCATCAGTTATCTATAAATGTAAAGGAATGCTTCTTGGTTTGTAAATAAGTTCTTTATAAAATAAAACAAAGCAGATTTTTACGTTTTAATTTGATATATTTTACAAGCTTATTACACTTAATAGTATATTTTATCCTTTTGTTGCCCAGACTATTGTAGAATTTTTTTTTTCTAAGTTTAAAAAATTAATTGTAGAGTTAATCCGTTCGGTAGAAAGAAGGTATCACTTACAGGATTTAACATCACCTGCCATGATTCACTCATGGCATCACTCATGGACTCATGAAGTCCATGAGTGGACTTGACGTACTAATACACAACAATATATTTTGTTCAGCATATAAGGTAATGGGTACCATCTTCACTCCCAACTTTCCTTAATAGATCTATCATTGACGTTTTCCTTGTTAATTGCTATACCAATTTTTGGAGCGATTTTAATTATTTGCTGGTAGAAAGAAGGTGTCACTTACAGGATTTAACATCACCTGCCATGATTCACTCATGGCATCACTCATGGACTCATGAAGTCCATGAGTGGACTTGACGTACTAATACACAACAATATATTTTGTTCAGCATATAAGGTAATGGGTACCATCTTCACTCCCAACTTTCCTTAATAGATCTATCATTGACGTTTTCCTTGTTAATTGCTATACCAATTTTTGGAGCGATTTTAATTATTTGCTGGCATAACTCGTATTTTGAAAAAAATAATACATTTTAAAAATTATTTTATTTATTATTAAGGAAATTTAAAATCACTTTTAATACGAAACAAAGCATCTCGAATTCTTTATCCATTGTTTAGTAATAAGGATGTATTTTACTTATTACTATATATTTTATAATACGTGTAGATTACCAAAGTTTTACGACATGTTAAAGAATAAAATAATATTTTCCGTACTTTTAAAAATAGGCGATATTTTTCTTGTTATATTAACAAAAATGTCTTATTTATATTTATTTCATTTTCATTTTATCCAGTATTATAAGAGTTAATCAATCTTGCTATCACTAGCAGCAAAATACGATACGTATAACAAAGATACTGGATGTCTACTCAATGAACGCTTCAGATAATGATGGGTTTAGACCAACCCTTTCCATGTCTTTGAATCTATGCAAACATCTTGTCGCTAGCAGGGATTTTGGAGATGATTGTTTAGAATAATACTAGTACACTTATAAAAAAAATATATAAACCATACTTCTTGGTTTCAGATTGCAGTTTAAAATTATAATTTTTTTATTTTAAATAATAATTTAAAAACATATACAAATATTACCCAAAAACAATAATATTATTTAACAATATTTTATTGCGGTAAATTCTTTTTTAATATCTTTATAAAAAAAAAATAATCTATTTAATTTTAAGATGATAAATGACATCATAAAAATGTAACAAAATTATAATTAATTATTAGTGTATGATATATATCAACTTCACAAAGTTTTGACATAATAACTGCGTACCGACGGAGCGAAAAATTAGGAAAAAATAAATCTCACTAATCTAATGGTAAAGATAGATCAGCCAGATAACATTTTTACCTCTTAAAAAAATATAATTCTTTATAAGTGATATATCTGGTAACACTTTATCTTACCATATTTAAAACACGCGCACACGGAGCTTTTAATTGGGAATGAAAATTCATTCAAAATTATGAGTAAGATAAATCGATTATCAAATTTTGATGCAATAATAAATATGTATTCATAAAACTTTCGAATATAATGGTCTCTTTTTTTTAGAAAAGTTTTACCAATTTATCTGTGAAAATCGAGCTTTCGAAATGTTAAAAGATCTATTTTTACTAATATTTTTATTTAAAAAAAATTTTTTTTTTTTGGTCTCCAGTCTAAGCCGGACTATAACGTCACCGGTTGTGCACATTAGAAAATTGAAGTATCACAGATAAATAAATATAAGTACGTAAACCCTAAACCGTTTTTTTCGAGACTTTAGTTTTTTTTTAAACTCTTTACGAACGATTTTAATTTGAATTTTTCTTCTGTATAATATTTACTTTGCCAGCATCAAGCAAATATTACTTGCTATAATCCATAAAGTCTTTATACGAATTAATTTTCAGCTTGCTATTTATATAATCTTGTTGTTATTCACAAACGTGCATAACTCCGGTATATTTATATATATATATAACAGCTTACAAAATTATTTGATGTCATTTCACAAACAAATCTACAACTACTCACTAAATATACATAAATAATATAAAAAATCGAAAAAAAAAAAAAAACAACCGTGGTAGCAAAATTAAAAATACACAAATAACTTTTTATTACATTGTAAAATTAAATGTAAAAGGGAGATAAAAATAAAGACCATATAATAAAAATAATAATAATATTGAAACATCGACTAACATCCGGTGACAGCAGTAACTGGTGTGGATAAACATTCAAGGATTTACCTGTACATGTGTATCAATTTAACAAGAAAGCTTACCTCCACGATCCCTCTTTGATCCGTCCTTATCCGTCCAAGAAAAATCGCTCATTTTTTCGCTCGAGAACACTAATTTTTCTTCTGCGACAGATAATCTGTTCAGATCGTTCGTGAATCTTTACGCTTGCTTTCATGTAACAATATTTCAAGGATTTATCTCTGTAACTGCTCCTAGACCATTAACGGACAAATTTTTCTCTACATTCATCGATAAATTAGGGAAATCGGCAAATAAATATTTTCCTCTGTATCTAGTCATTTATGTATTTATTCTAATACCCACTCGATTATATGTACTGAATTTTTACAAGATAATCGATTGAGTATTCTCACTTACTGATTAATATCATTGAAAGAGTGTAGCGCACTCTAGTGAGAGATTCACAACTGCTAGAAAGTAAATAAAAATTCCAATAGGATTTTCTCATTGATATATTTAATCAAATTATGAAATTAATTTTAATAAAACTAATCATATTTTTAAATTTATTAAAATCTGTTTATTGAAAGTATTAATGTAATGAAAAGTAATGAAGTTTTTATTGACTCTTAGTATTTTATTTATCAACCAATTTGACTGAATTTTATAATACAAATTCAAAAATAATATATATTAAATATATGAACATTTATTTTTATGTCATAAAAATAAAATAGTAATAAAAAAGCTGGCAATGTAATGAATCACTTTCCTTGCTGTGCCGGTGAAATCATAAAACCACAGATTTTCATTAATTAAAACATTTTTAAACATTAAGTCTCATTTTTATAATAAAATAATTTCATTTTTCAATAAAAGAATAACAAATAAAGGTTGACATCGTAAAAACGAAAAAAAAAATTTATTTAGCGACTTCCTTACTCTATGGGGATAATTTTTAAAGTGATCCTAACAAAAAAAATAAATTAATAAATTTAGAACATTGTTTTAAAATATTGAACATATAAAGTATGTTGTGGATCCAGAATATAATATAAGTGCCAAATCTACTTTAATTTTAATAGTTCTTTAAGTGAGGAAGAAAAATATTTTTACCCGATACTCCATTTTTGACATGATCTCCATACTCTCCCCTTTAATATAACTATTCTATCTATATTTGCCAGAAAAGTAAAAAAAAAATGAAACAGGTAGTTTATTTTTATAATAAAAAGACAAATTGCTGACATGTACATTTGCAAGAATAAATTCAGGAATTAGTATTTCTTAAAAATCGGAATATAAAAAATAGCATATTAATTTTTATTTTTTTTTAAATTTAAAAACCTTCTTTAGTTTCCTTCAGGCATTTTTTCTAATCGTAATTTACTCTATGATGAAGCAATTTAACCAAAGATAATTACTCAAAAATTTAATTAAAGAAATAGAAATTCAAACAATATTTTTAGTAACATTTTTGAAATTCTGACCGACTGTTTCTTTTTAAATACTACCAAAAGAAGAATTAACATCAAAAAATATCTGATTATGTAATTCTAATAAGATAATATGAACCTTATAAAATAAAAACTAAATAAATTATATTTTGTAAAAGTTACAAAATACAAATTTGTAAAGTTGTGATAATTATTTTTCAGTCTTAGGAGAGTTTTGGTTTATGTAACAATAACAAGATTAAATATTATAACACCACATCATATAATTCATCAATGGAAGGAAAAACAACAGCGAAAAAAATTACGTAAAATAATCAACAATGACCCTTTTGAACTGCTTTGTCTATTGATTTCACCAGTTGACCATATTGAAAAGAAAACTGTAACGTCATGACGTAGCCCTACCCATTCATTCTATCTTTCTGTAATCACATTCCCACCTTCCCACCCCATGATAACAGCATTTACTATTTATGTCTTATGTAAATAAGTATTTGCTAAATTTTTAAAAATTTGTATACACGAATAAAAATACTGTTGAAAAGTAATCGGTGTAAGAAGGCGCGCAAAGTACTAAACTGACAATCAAGCAGAGCTGAGAGGGAATATTTAGTGATAAAAGGCACGAATTTCATGAACTCTTTAATGTAACATGTTGATTAGTTAATCTCGGTTATTAAAAGGGATATACTCTTTTATATTATAATAATATAAGATACATACCTAAAATATTACCTTTAGTTTGAGTCACTTCTCATAACTGGGGTAAGGGAGGGTTTTTAACTTACCTTAATCCTTAACGGATAAATATGTAAAACTAGTTGACATGAACATTTAGAAATGAATTTTTACATGTGCAGTAATAATTTGAATTAAAATTTAAAATGTATTTCAGTCCAAGAATAATTTTAATAAAAAATTATTTGTTACAAAAATTAAAGCAAATAGAAATTCAAGAATATTTTTACGAAGCAATATAATTAAAAAATTTGACAGTTATTTTTTTATGTATTAACGAAAGAATTAAAGTAAGTAAAAGTTCAAATACGGTATTATACTATTCCCTGTGTTTCTTTTAATTACGATCAAAATAAATATAATATTATTTATAAGCTATTTGTCATTAGATATTAATTAAAAACAAGAGGCAAATATTAAAAAACACGACTGTGACAAAAAAAAACAATGCTCTTTAATATAGGATAATTACTAAAATAGGAAAATTAAAGAGCATAAGAGCATTCATTTTGTATATAAGAGTAGTATAATTTTTTTTTCAAATTTTTTAAATTTATTTAAAATAAAAAAATAAAATATATATATATATATATATATATATATATATATATA
>JAAAKQ030494156.1:0-15579 GCA_010016005.3 Zanna intricata
GTATCTAAATGACTTAACTTGTTCTAAAACTTTTCCTTCCAATGAGATATGAGCTTGTCTTTCTTCTTTCCCGATCCACATTACTTTTGCTTTTTCACTATTGATCCTCATTCCATATTCTTTTCCTGTTTCTAATATACTGTCCATCATGTCTTGAAGTTCTTCTTCAGACTCAGCAACTATAGCTTGATCATCAGCAAATTTTATAGCTCCAATTTGCTCACCTCCTATCCCAATTCCCTTCTTTTCTTCTAACGCTTTCATCATCTATCCAACTTTCTTCATCATGTCTATCTACAGTTTGATTTAATAAATTTTTGCCGGTATTATTTAGTTTGATTTGTATTATTTAGTTAAAATATAAACTAATTGATTCTACAGCCCTACTGACAAAAAAAGAGACGAGATATTTTTCAGAATATTTGTTATATATGCAATATTTATTATTAACAACCTATAAAAAAAATCTTTACTTGTGTAAGAAGGTGTCAACGTATATTAGAACATATGATAAAGTACTGGGAGGACCGGAAGGCCAAACCGTCCCATCGAAGAGACTTGGATAATGGACTGACTAAAGTGATCCTACGTGGATGATAATAATAAACTGAAAGAGACAGATGTTATTTTTAATCAGCATATTAAATAATATTAAACTTATTGAGCGAGATACAATCATTTTGCATTAAACCTTATTTAATTTTACACTCTCTTTCAATTTATAGCCGACATCTGTCACAACCAATGCATTTCTAAACAAACTGTAATCTTTCAAGTAAATGGAAAAGGAAACCCTTCTTCTAATCATAATCACACAATTTGTACGTAAACAAGCTTTCAAAGGTTTTATAACAATGATTGCTAAATGAGTTTATATGTTGCACTTGTCTTTTTTGAATGATTTATTTCATTGTAAATATAGCTATGATATTTTTGAAAGTGTCTGTTATGTTTTTCAGTACCAATATCTAGTATATTAAGAACAGAGAAATGTAATGTTTATTTACTATCTAATATATAATTTTTATTGTATTCTGTATTTGTTTTTTAAATAAAAGCTGACAACAAAGTTGTTATACCTTCCTTGCACTGGTTATTTATTCTTATGTAGTGGAAAAATAATGATAATAAAAATAAAATTTTTTTGTTTTTATTACTCAAAAAATCCATAGTTTTTACTTTTTTCTGCTTCTTTGGGTCAACTTAAAGATGCTTCAAACTGGAACAATTTAAAGAATAAAGCCTCCAAAGAAAAATGTTTGATTTGTCTATATTTACTATCTTAACCCCTTACCGGTTTCGTTTTTTTTACATAAATGGATATTATCTTACTCCATTTTTTTTTCATTATGACCTAAAATGAAATTAGAAATAATTTTTTTTTACATACAAAATATTTACACTACTATCTGTATAAATAAATATAACATAATTATATAGAATTTCACAAAAGAACAACAAATACATCGCTTGCAGTCAGACTATAAAATATAGTCTATAAAATACAAGACTATAAAATACAAGGTAAACAACTAGTTGCTGCTGCTGCCGCATCAGCTGACGCTGACACTCAATTTATACTCATGAAAACCACATTGAAACCTACCAACTAGTGCTATCTGTCATTTAGACTACAACTAACACAAATCTATGTAAAACGACGGAATATCATGACAAAGAATGAATTAAGCCCCTAATGGTGCATATTGTCTACGTCGGAATATTCCGACATAAACCTGGAAGAGGTTAAGTAGAAGAAAAAAATTCCACTAAAATTTGTTGATCCAGTAAAAAATTATCTAAGATTATATTTTGGGGGGTGGGGGTGAATTATGATGAAAGTTTATTGTAGCATTATTATTAAAAGTTTAAATAAACCAAAACAAAAGTTTTAAGAAATTAAAAAAATTAATATTTTTAAACTTTGATTGGCTCCCTACCCCCATATTGCCCCCCAAGAATTTTTTTTGGGGTCATCTGCACTACTATTATGTTTAGAAAGACAAAAAAAAAATTTAGTTAAAATATATACAATAAAAGAAAAAAGTTTTTGTCAATTTTGGGATAAAGGAGAAAATTTGGGGAGGCCAAAATTTGTTTTTTTAGATGGTAAGATAAGTATAAGCTGAGCTTATGTAAAGCTGGAGTTGCCTACAAAATTCTGAAAAAATTGACCATAAAGATAATTTCTTTATGATCTATTGACCCCATACTTTTACCAATAAATCAGCCGATTCAGTGTACCCAGTTAAAAATTTTTAAACTTCATACACATCAACAAATGTATGTACATACTTATGAACATTACCCCCATTTTTTTTTTGTTTCTGGCTCTCTAGGTTATGAAACATTGAGAGATGCCAAAAAAAATCATACCCCATTTTTTGACAGATTACTATACTTTCCTTCATGCTGCATCACTCTAGGACTGTATTCCAAAAAAATAAAATGACAAACCTTAGTCAAGAGTCAGCTGTTTGTGATTGCGTTGTTTTCATTGTAAATTTAAATAGTATGTAATATGTTAAACATTAAGAATTTTTAAAGTAAAATACGTGCATTGTAGTACTATTTACTTTTTATTGTAAAAAGTATATTATATAATAAGTATTAAAAAAATATATGGTAACTATTGAAAGAGTAGTAAGTATTTATATTCTTTATTAAGTAATAAAAAACCTTTAATAATAGTAAAAACAAATGGAATATTCAGCTATAAATCTCATTACATTACAGATTGTTGGTAGTGCTAAGACAAGTTTTAATTGTTTGAAAGTTTTGTTTTTGTTGTTTTAATATTAATGCATGGAAATAGAAGACAAAGGTTTAGATGGATGTTCATTCTTATATTCCTATTAGTATTATTAATTTTTTTTTTATCTTTGATTTATTATAATGTTAATGTGACGTGATTGTTTGTTTCAGGTTTCAAGAAATGTGAACAATGTAAGATGTGTAACTTGAAGAAAAAAAACTGTAAATATTAAACTAGTTTTAAAATAGTGCTTTAAGTATGTACGTTTATAAAGTTCAATTTATTTCAACTTTTTTTAAAAAAGTTATGTAATTTATTTATAATTAAAATCTGGTTACTTTGTTACTGTTGTATTTATTTCTTTGAGTTAGAACCTGCTTAAGGTTACTTTAAAGTTGTAGTAAATAGCAGAATTGAGCTTAATCTTATTTGTTTAAGATAAGGAATAATTTTCTTAAACTGGATTTTAAAATTAACTCTATATCTAACTGTACATATATTAATTGTATATATCTATCTGTAAATTAATACTGGTTCTATTATGTGACAAAAGTTGATTCTAAATCTTTGTATTAACTTATTTACAACTCAGGGTAAATAGATTAACAATGGGTGTTCTGATACAATTCATTAGTCTTACTGCTCTTTTTTTTAGAGTTTAAATTGTCTTTTTTTAATTATTATTTACAGAAGTATCAGTAGTTAATTTCTTTTTCTTAATCTCAATTCAGTTACAGTTTCAGAAGAATATGTTTTGAATATATACTAGGTGTGATAAAAAATAAGGAGTTTTAATTTTTATAAAAAAGAATTTACTCATTCTTCTATCTTGATAATTTTCCTCTTCAATGTAGTCTCCCAGAGATATTGCACACTTATGCCAATATTCCGTCCAATTTTCAAAATATTTTTTATTCTTAAATTCACTTAGCTATTTTTTCTTTATTTAATATAATCACAAATCATTGTTCTTTTAATTTTCTCTTTTATATATATATTGCATGGTTGTACAATTACAGAAAAGTATCCACAATCAGATGGAAATGCGCAAATATTTATGTGATAAACAATATACAAGTAAGATATCTTAATTTCATGTTAGTTAATATTTTAGTGAATTTAACATTCTGTATTTAATACTAAAGCAATGTTACAGAAGTTAGATGAAAACATTAATTTTATTATTGATTTTGAATGGTAACAGGTCAAGAAATTTCTTGGCTTGCAGGCCCAGCCATTTTTATATTTTGAAATATTATTTATAATATTTTAAGATTTTAATATAGCTTTTTTATTTTTAATGTTTTATTTTTCTTATTCCTGATTGTGAAGAACTTGTCCTGACTGATTGATTCATCAACACCCAGAAAAAACTACTGAAATAAATTAATGAAAATTTACATACATGTTCTTCATATGGTGTAAGTGCTCACTACGAAAGGATTTTTTAAAATTTCAAGTTTCATTGGTCAAAATGAAGTAACAAATTTACTATTTTTTCTTTAATTTCTCTGAAACTAATGAAGATACCAACTTGAATTCTTGGTTTGTTTATTATTGATGTGAATGTCTAAAATCTAATTTCTAGATTTTTTGAAATTCTGTTTATAGGGTTAAAATGGATTTAAAATTTTTTTTGAAATCCAGCTATTTTTGTTTTTTTTAATTTTTTTATTTCTCAGATATCAATATGATTTTTTGTTATGTATTTTCATATAAATATCTAAAAACTAATCTCTATAGAGTTTTTGAAATTTGACCTTCAAAGGGATGAAAGTTAAAAAAATTTGCAAACAATATTTGCAAATTTTCCTCATTTTCAACTATATTAAATGAGGTATTCACTAGATTTGAGCTTGCAAATATTCTTTAGATAAAAATGTCTAAAAACCATTTTCAGGCTTTT
The DNA here is from genome assembly GCA_010016005.3 of Zanna intricata. Classification (NCBI taxonomy): domain Eukaryota; kingdom Metazoa; phylum Arthropoda; class Insecta; order Hemiptera; family Fulgoridae; genus Zanna; species Zanna intricata. Next base: position 4,662 of record JAAAKQ030494156.1, read on the forward strand.
GAAATTTTGATTTTTTTAAGGGATGCGATTGTGTATAGTGATTTTAATTTATATAGTGCAATGGCTAAAAAATACTTGACAAAAAAATAAAAATACCTAAAAAATTTTTTTTAAATGAGAAGCAAACTATGGTCACCTCCTATTGATATATGTTGAGTAATGCTGAGAATCAGGCAAAATACAAGTGTCTAAATAGGGTAAATATTTTTAACCCTACTTCATACAAGTAACCAGTTGTAATTAATGTTAAGATGTTTTGAAAACCACATTCTTAGATGTTTCAGTTTCTGTACTGACCAAACTTTGTTCTGAAGATATTACAGTTCACTGATATTTTTTGTAAATTGAACAGGTTTTTATCTTTATTTATCATCATTATTCTCAGAAGCATGAGTTTAATGAACACAGTGAGATCCAAGGACAGAGCAGCCCTCTGACGAGATTGGTAACACAGGTAACCATACAGCACTGGGAAAGCTGTTACAGTGATGCTAGTATATATTACTGAAATTAATCTTTTTAAGATTTATATTATTCCTCTGTACTGTTAAATTATATTTAAATTCTATTAAACCATCTAGTACATAATATAGAGATATGATATTTCTTACCATAATTTTTCCATGAAAATACTTTCGTGGTATCCCACATCCTTAGTCATGATTGAGATAATGCATAATGAAAATTTTTAAATAAAACTATTCAAATAATGAAAATTATGTATTAATTTATACAAGTGCTGCTATTTGTTGCAGTTTTTATAAAATCTTCCCTCACGCTCTATTGGTTTATCATTTTAAAATGTTGTTTGTATTTATAAATTTAATATATTTAATTTTGTCATCTCTATTCATTTCTAATATTTCTAAATCTGTATTATTATCAGAAAAAGAACGTTTACTGTTCATTAAATGGTCTGCCATATTAAATAAACCTAACTTTTTTTTTTTTTTTTTTTTTAATTTCTGTACCGTTCAAGAAATTTACTTTTAAATAATTTGTTTGGTTTTTCTATATAAATGCCATCATCAAAATTCTGTACTAGCTAGTATATATTTATAAAATTTAAATATTAAATGAAATTTAAATCACCAAAGCGCAGTAAGTAGATAAGTTAAACTTTCATATTAATTCCAAGAATCGATTTTTGCAGGATTCCCCATCTTCAGCTGGTATCTAATTCTGTAATTACATTAAAATAAATTAATTTCATAATTTGTGAGTTTTGAATTTGTTGAATGTGGAAATTCAACTGTCCAGTAGTGGAATGATGTAATATATAATTTCTTTAATATTTAAATTATTCATTATCATATTTATTATTGTGTTAATAAAATTGAATATTATATGAAACCACCAATACACAGTAATTAGATAAATTAAACTTTTACCATATTAATTTCCAATAACTACAATTTGTTTCATGAAAGCATACAGCAAACCACAACATGTATGATGATTCTAATCTATTTTAGTGTATTCCATTCAAGAAAAAAATACTACTCTTTATTTTTAACATAAAAATGAAGTAAAAATACTTGTAACAAAAAAAAGTTCAAAAATTGTGAAAATATTACATTCTTTTTCTTTTTTTTTAATCAGCCATCGCCTTCCTAGATTGCCTGAATGCCCCCAATTTTCTGTGGGTGGGCCTTCTACATCCCTCCTAAGGCCTCCAACGCCCACAAGAGTGAGTTTTCACCCACTTTGAGAACAAATGGTGTAGAATAACACAATAACATAGATTGAAGTAGTTTCTTTCATTGAACTAAAATAATTACAAATGATTTTGTGAAGCATCAAAGTCTCAACAAAATTTTTAACTGCTTATCATTGGCATGTCACAACACCACATAAGTGATAGCTTTCAGTACATTACAATTTGCATAAAGCAGTGTGAAATGGGCCATGGCCAAATGGGCCCATCCTGAAATGGGCCTTGGGTTTTACTTATCCTACATCTTGAGTTTTTTTAAAATTTTGTATCACATTAAAACACATTCTTTTAATTGTTTGTCATTTTATTTAAAATTATATTTTGCATTTTGAAATTTTGAATAAAAGGACAAAAAATTAAAACAATATGTTTTAATCAAAAATAAAATGTAAAACCTGAGATATGAAATGTAATACCTATTAAAGATTAGAGATACTGTTAAAACCAGTTATTGGAAATTAATATGGTAGGTTAAACTTATCTAATTATTTATATATTTTTTATTATTTTATTTTATTTTTATATATTTTGTATATATATATATATATATTATGTAGCTTACATGTTTATGAGGATCACTTGGTAAGTTATTGGTCTGTCACAGAGGTGGTACGTATGACCAAATGACTATGATATTCATCAAATATGATCCTTTAGATGGTGTGTTGCAAAGATTATACATTTAGTTCTAAGCAAACACATTTTGAAATTTTCTGAAAATGAATAAAATTTAAGTTTGAGTTATTATAAAAGATTTGTTTTAAAAGGTCTACCCCAATGGACGCACAAAGAAGTTAGATTCTCCTGTAAAGGAATCTTTCCCTTTGTTTTTAACACAAAAAACTAAGCTATATCATTAAAAACTGCTTTGACCAATGAAACCATCACAAAAATATATGCCTTATTAAATTTTCGTCAACGTTTGTTAACAGTTCATTAACAGTATGCATTCAACTGAACATTTCTCACGGATGGTGGACTTATTTAAACACGATTGTGCTGATTTTTTATTTTTATTTTATCAGTAAATGAAACATGGTTTACCTTATAGACAAAATAGGAGTCCAGAAAGTGGGTGGGAGCAGGTGAAAGTAAAAACTGTTCCATCTGCAAGAAACATATTTGCTACAATTCTTTGGGATCCTTGTGGTGTGATGCTTATATACTTCCTGGTTAAAGGCAGGCCCATCATTGGGGAGTATACTACTGGGTCGATTTAAGGGTGCTATTCAGCTAAACGTCTGCATCTGATCAAAAAGAAAGTGCTCTTTCACTAAATAATGGTTCTGCATATATCTCGTTGTTGCTGTAAAACTTGATCTATGCTTCGAATTGCTTCCATATGCACCTTGTTTGCCAGATTTGGCTTCCAGCAATTACTTCATCTTCCCAAACCTTACCAATTTCTTGAAGAGTCGTTTTAATAAGTGAATCTTGATGAATCCAAACCAAGACAAGCGCTTATTTTGCAAAGTTGGACAAATCGCACTACATTAAGGGTATTAAAAAGTTGTAAAGCTTGTTAATACAAATTGCAAGGTGACTACACTGAAAAATAAAAAAAAATAATTCAGAAAAATCTTTTTTTCTTTGTCAAACCAGATACTCTTTGAATGGCCTGCATAAATTGTGTGTTACAGATAATTTTCAATTAACTTAAATATTAGGAAAATAGAAATGTAATAAAACATGAAATCAGATTTTTTTTTTTTTTTTTAACAGTATTACTGCATTTGTTGATAAATTTTGAAAATATAATCAACAGATAATTCAATGTTACAAGCAATACTTTAACAGGTAATTATTTTTATTTTTTTTTTTTTTTGTAATAAACTTTATTAGCTATCTTACTATCATAGTATGTAAAAGTGAAAAGTATTTAGAAATCATCTTATAAAATACCTAAGTCAAGACAATAAGTTTAGAAATAAACTTGATAAATATGGTTTTCAATCTTTTATATTCATATTATCATTATAGTTAAAATCATATCCTGAACTATTTCTCGGAACTCCTTTTTTCTGATAATCAAACTATTTTTTTGCCATTAAAATCATATAAGATATTTTATTAAGCATAGGACTATCTCCAGATGATTTCATTGCCAACATAAATTGACCTAAACATTCAAGTGAGGTTATCACAATGAATTTTATAGTTTTGATAATTCAGAGAAACTTGAGAAAGATTTAGTAGTTATGTTGTCTAGTGTGCTAAAATTCCATTAAAATCATTTAGAGCTGTTCAAAAAAAAAGATCCCTACGGGGTCATAATTTGGGGTTATTAATTAAAAACGGTTCTTGTCGCCAGGGTCAGAAATATAGCATATACTGTACGATGGCTCTTGATGCCGGAGTCAAGAACTTGTACTTTTACAGAGCACTCTGCTGGCGTCTATATAAACATTTCAAAGTTTCGCGACATGTTGTATCGTACTAAACACTAAATGAAGTATTAGATTATATCCGCTGTTCTTGTCCTCGGGGATAAGAACCGTTTTTATTTGAAACTAAACTTTTTGATATGCTTTCGAAATATGGCTTTAATTAATTTTGGTTTAAAATTAAAATTGATGCACTAGAATAAACAAAATATGAAATTACAAGTATATAAAACCCCACAAAAAATTAATTCAAATTTTGGTGATAATCGTTAAAACACTCTTAAGCATAGACTGGGCTTATCTCCACAATCATCACAGAAACATATAACTAGTTTTACTTTTTTGTCAGCCTCTTTGCTTCTGATCACTCAGATCGATGCCATTCTTAGCTTTATTGTAGTTTAAGCTACATTGGGGTTTTTTGACAGCAGATTGGATCTGTTGTCAGCATGATCACCTGATGTTGCTGACATCCATTTTGTAATTTTAAATTTTGCCTTTCTGAACTCCAAACACTTTCCCTTTATTCAATTTTTTAGTTTTCAAAGAATCTAGGATACTCTGTCAGTTATTTCTTAATGTATTACCACAATAGATAACCTTTTCATCACATAAGTCAATAGCTAAATTTAAACTTGAGTAAAATTATATATAAATATCGGTTGACAATTATTTTGTGGACTTACTGATGGCAAATCATCTGGCTGCTGTTCTGGAATGGTTTGATCTAATTCTGCTGTTTCTTGAAAATATAAACCGGGTTGAGGGCTAATTGATCTTGAACAATTATTTTCATCTTAAGAAACTTCAACTATTTCTTTGTCATGATCATCAGTTCCATATGACACATGACTGCTGTGACGCAAGATTCGTGAATCATGAAGCATGAATAATAAAAAAAAATAGAATGAAAACCATATAAACATTATTATTATTGTACATGAATGTATCTTGTATACACCCAACATGAATCAGAAATTATAGAATAAGATCTGCAGAGAGGAAGTTAGCGTCATGATTCTCCTGAAATCACGTACAACGTAGTCAAAACAAAGATTGTACATCTGAATTTCATTTCTAACTACTGTTTTATTTTGTTATTTACAAATTGTTACGTGTTGTATATAAAAAACCATACTGTTCCTGGAGGCAAGAGCCGTCTTTAAAAATACAATGTTGTTCTAAAAAGCGGTTCTTGACGCCAGGGTCAGCTAAGCACAGGAGATAAGAGGGCCTTCATATAAAAAATAAATTTCCTTTTAAATTTGGGAATTTAGAAGAGATTTTTAAAAAATATTTTTATGAATGTATCATTCTGTGAATCCTCTATGGACAATAGGGATGACAGAAAATTGAAGTGTGAAGTTTTTGTATTGTGATATAAAAAATGAAGAAAATTTAATTGGGGCAAAAATTAAATTTGAATAAATAGGTTTTAAGAAAAACTGAGGAAAAAAGATGCTTACTGAAAGGTTAGAAAATAATGTAAAACTGTAAAATTTGACAACGTTTAAAATATATGAAGTAAGTAATGACAAATAGATTAAAATTTAAAGAATAATGAAAAACAGAAACAATGGAGAAATCCATCAAACATGTAATCGAGGCAAATATTCATTTTCAGATGATGAAAGAAAATAGATATGATCAAAATTTTTTCAGTAATGATGGAAAACACAAGCAATTTTTAAGTTTCCTTTGTTACTTTTTTTTCTTATTGATAATTATGAAAAAACTTAAAATTTATTTTTGTTACCATATTTTTAACTTCACTTTTTTATTTTATTCAAAAAGAAACAAGTCTCGGCTGAATTGGTATGTATTTTACAACTTTATCAAATAGACTGATTTTTATTCTGTAGAGAAGTTCATCATGTTTTTTGCATATAGTTTAAGTGAAAGATTTTTAAATAAAAAATAGTGATTGTATAGACTATTAGATTTTATTTATTGTTTCACATTATAGTTTTAAAATACAGCAAAACATTTAATATCAATATTTTCTCCCAAAAATTAAGAAAAAAGCTTTGCAACATGTAGGAATGTACAGGTTTCTCATTTATGTATCTTTGGAATGACTTTTTCACTTAGGGTGTTTTGTATGTTTATACACAACTAAAAGTTGCAACTTAAATAAAACTAAAAGCTAAAGCAAAATTAACTTATGAGAGATAGTAATTTTTCTTTCCTATTTACATTTTGATTATTTAAAGTTGGCACAAATTAACTCTTAGTAACTTAATAATTTTTTAATTTTGTTCTACTTAAAAAAATTAAACTATTATTTTTTGTAAGTTTTTTACATTGGTTGTATTTTTTAAATAATTCTTTTTATTATTTGGTTTGTGAGAAAAATTCTCACCTTACTTACTTTGATGGTAAAATTTATCAGATATGGAGGTTTACAAAACTGCATCACTTTAGTCATATGAAAAAATTTATATGTTTTATACAGATTAATAATTTATTTAATGTGTATAAATAAGGACATCAACAGCCTGCTTGTATGATAACATTTGTCATAATTGGCTGAATAGTAAAAAATAAACAGTACTAGCTGCCATGGCAATTCATAAATAAACAATTGTTAAGATGATGAGGCAAAATGATTTTTGCCAAATTACAGTGTTGGTCGCTAAATTTTCACAAATTTAGAAAAATATATTAAACTGACATTGATGAAATATACCAATAATAAGAGAAAAGTACATTTTTGAATATGATGACGTCAATACATCGATTTTTTAAACTTTGTTGTATTTGTTGATATCGATATATCGACAAGCGTCGGTTGGTCGGGCTAGCAGACGAGTGACTGCAGTTCAAGTATGGCGTCAGTCATAACCGTGCTGACGGTTACGGGTTCGGTTATTTTTTCACCTTTTCTTATATTTTTTTTCGGCATTGTATTTTTAGCGTGCATAGGGAAATCTCTTGGAGTTAGAAGAGCGTATATTAATCTGCTTGTAAAGATATTTGAGGTAAGTTCATTTAATTAAAAAAAAAAAATTAAGTAGAAATCCTTGGGTATTCGCTATAAAGGCTTGATTTAAAATGTGTACAATGCATGAGGTTGTTCTCCACGAAGTTAAAATTTTTCCAGATATAATGAGCGACTACATTTTTTTTGTTCATTTTTTATAATTTTGATCTAGACTTAATCGCTATTATTGTTTTAAACCTTAACCTCATCGGTTCAATTTTTGAATTATAAATTCTGACAATAAATGTTTAGTACCATTTAGGGACCCTTTTTATATTAAAAATAGTATGTTTATTTATTATTTCAGGTTTTTATCTAACATCCCGCTGTTCTTTTAATTCAGATCGTTTAGGTTAAAAAAATGCTCGCGAGGGTTTTACGAACCTTTAATATATTTCCCATTGTATAAAAGAAAGAAATGAAGTTTTTAGTTTGTAGGGTTTTTCTGAAGTCAAAATTAAAAAAAAAATCCTCTTTATTACAAGTACTCGTAAATATTTTCTAAGGTTTTTTTTTTTTTAATATATACATTTTTGATAAAATGAACTATGACAATCAAGTTTTGAGAAAATTTTATTGCCTTGCCCTTGTAAAATAATCAAGAACATTTTACAGTTAAACTTGGAATTCATATTATTTTAAGTGTTAAATCAGAAGTTTAATCTTAGTTCAATTGGAATCAGATTTTAGTGTTTATTTGGAAAAAATTAAATACAGAGTACATCGTGCTAATTTAGAAAGGAAGTATGATTTTGAACTTGCATTATTGTAATGGATTTCTAATCTCTGCACCGAACCATTTGGAAGCAGATAGTCGACAATTATCTCAACCCAGTTTGGATGCACTACTGGATATAGTTACTCCAAGTTCATAATTTATATTAGGACATTATAAAACATTAAATGACATGATCATTAAATAATTTATTACTAAAAAAAAATTTTAGTATGTGTGTAAAAAGTTGTTAAAAGTATTAAAACCAAATTACTAAAATAAGTTTATATTATTAAAGTATTTAGTACATTGTATTTTTTTGGAAAAATAATTAATATAAAATGAAATCTAAACAGTGATGCAGATTTAATGAGTTAATGTAAATGCGAGTTGTAGTTTTTTATTTGTTGTTTTTATAATGTTATTTTCTGAATAAAATGCAGATTAATGTCTTGTATTGATTAGTGTTGTAGTTAATTTGAAGATTCATATTCCAGATTGATCTTGATCATTAAATTTTAGTTTAACTGAATAAAAAAATAATATTTTAGTTTTATAAATTTAGTGACTTATGAACCATTTTTTTTATTAATGTCATTTTTATATGCTTTTTTTTTCATAAATTTTCATCCAAATCATTTTGATAAAGTGTAACTTGTGATTCTGATCTTTATGACTGATACTTTCAGTATCTAGTTGCAAAATTCATATGGAAACCCATAAATCTCTTCTCTTCTGGCATCGAAGAGCTGTATCTTTGATTGTACTTGCTTTTATCTACTGTGATGGATTTTGTTTCTTATTCTGTCATAATCTTTATATTTTTTTAATCAAATTTTTCCTTTGTGAATTTAGTATTATCATAGTGTAAAGTTCTAAGATTTTTATATTATTTGGCGTAACCAATGAAATTTTATTGCGGTTCATGTTTATTTCTTTAGCAGGTTTTATCAATATCCTTTTCTGTTAAATCTCACTGTACCAATTTTTATACATTACTTTCAGTGCTCTAGGAGATTATAAATTTTTATTTTTTCATGAACTACTACTATGTGTGAAAATAAATTTGATAATAATCTCTGGTATGTAAGATAATCTTATGTTGTGTAAAATCTTGAAAGACAATTCTATCATGAAGCTGTAAAAGATTCCTTATATTATTTTATTATTATTATTATTATTAAAAAAAAAAAATTGTAATTCTACATGCTAAATTTTAAAAATAATTATTTCACTTTGTAATAACTTTTAAATTAACAGTTTATATATAAACTTGAATGTGTATTTTGTTATTAATTACACCTTAAAGTAATATTTTATTGTCTTTAGCATAAAAAGTGTACAATAAAAAAAAAAGAATTTTTCATTTCATTAATTGTATGCAAATTGGTCGAATAACAAAAATTATCAGTGTTGAAAGAAAAGAAAAAACGCAGGATGTTGCTTAAACACAATTATGATTAATATGCCATATGCATTAAGTTTGGTGATTAATCTGTTAATTGTATAGTAAAATACAATATACTGATTTACATTATAGTACAACTTTCAAGGTATTATTATGAATAATTATACAACAGTACTTGTATTAAATTTTTTTAATACTGACAATTCTTATTCTTTCCAAAATTTTTGTTTAATACTTTATTCATCAGTAATTAAGGTCATTAGTGATTATGTTCGGGTTGACTCTTTTAAATTTTATTGATCGTAGTATTAAACCCAGAACCTTAGGTGTTATAGGCAAGCAAACTCCAATTTGTACTATTGAGGTACGAATTTATAAATATAATGGTTTTTATATTATTTTTTTGTTGTATAAAATAAAGATTTAATATATTTATTATTATTTGGGGTTAGAGTTCTGCTTTGGTTATCATAACCTAGGATTTGGTTATTACACAGTATTAATTTTAATTTACAACATTTTTAGAAAATGACATTAAAAAAAAAAATATTTTTAAAATAGTTTTTATTGTTAAGTTCTTACTTGAAGAATGATTTTATTGGTGCAGATTAATGAGTTTCTTTTAATAGATAAAGATAATTAAAATATAAGTAAGAAATGATCTCTATTTAATTATATTATGGTATTATTATGGAAAAAAATTCATATAGCTGAATTTTTATAATTACATACTTTAATAACAATATTTGCTATTATTTATTTATGAAACTATATAGTTTACCTTTTATTTTCTTTTGTTTTTCAATATTTTTTATATTTTTATTTTGTTTTAGTTACTAAGTTTCATAATATTAATTAGTTATGTAAATAAATCGTCAAACAATACTAATTTGAAGTTTCCTTTGTTATATAAAATGTGTTATATATGTATGAATAAAATTCTGCTAATAGTCATTACAAATGTTTTATGAATTGAATAAAGCTAAACAATTTTCTCTATGCTCTCCCTCCATTATATTACAGGAAATTATTGCTACAATAATAATTATATGTTAAACAAAACTTTGAGTTGTTTTTAAAGAACCAGTTCCTTTAAAAAAATCTGTAAGTGAAGATTGCCGCTAGATTGTGTAGTTAAATATATCATAATGAAGGTCTGCCACCTAATATACTTTAAACATATTTAGTTAGTTCATCGATCAAAGTCTGTGAACAGAAACAAATACCTAAGATGATATTTTTTTAATAGTTTTTGGTTCTGAAATCTATAATTTGTCAAGGTCGATTGAAAATTATTCATTTGGTGTTTACATACCATATAGTACTTTCTCTTTAATGTATTTCTTATGTGATAAACTAAAAATAATATTTAACCTATACAAATTTGATAGATATTTTATAGTAAAATAAATATAAATGTTTTGAATATTTTATACTAGATATTTTTAATATCTCCAACTTTCCAGTGTGGAGTTTTTCTTTTCTTATCATATCAAGTTTATGTTTAAAGTTCCGTAAATCTTTTTTTTTTTTTATAAGTGTAAGGATCTGTTATACTAAATAAATGAATTGATTTTTTTTTTTTTTTCATAACTATGATGAAACTGAAATTGTGTGTGAATTAAGTTCCAATCTGAAAAATAAAGCATGCACATACACAAGAAAGTATAAAGTTACAATACAAACAGTAAAGTTACATACAAGTAAAAAT
>JAAAKQ030494167.1:8305-18457 GCA_010016005.3 Zanna intricata
TATATATATATATAGAAACAGTTTTGAATGAGAGACATTCAATTCTATTAAATTTATAACTTTTGTTTGTAAGTTGTGTTACATTAAAATCACTTCAGTTTGATCACCAACAGTTTCAAGATATTTACTTGAAAATTACAGTTTTTATATATTAATTACTGTATAAATTTAAGAGTGTAGATTTTCAAAATGGTATTGGTCCTTATATTTATAGTGAATATTTGGTGTGTATATGTATATGGCAGTCGTGTACCTCTTTTTCCCCTCTTTGTACAAAGCACAAACACTTCTAATTGTGACTAACCTAAGGAAATGATTCACCTTATCATATTATAGCAAGAATTTCATAATTATTCTTATATTATAATTTCCTGTAAGAAATTATTTATTTCATTCAGGCAGCACAGCAGTGAACATATTCAATAGGCTACTGGTTTTTAGATAATTTTTATTACTGAATGTGATTGCCACAAAATTTTATTTAAAAAATATATATTAGAGGTGCACTGTAACTAATAGAATTGTTCTAAGTTTTACATATCTTTTGTTTTGTGATAAGAGAATATTATGAAAATAACTTAAAATTGATCCTTAAAAAATTAGGTTCTGTAGTTCCTTTTATGATAATACATTATATTTTCTATAGCATTTATAATTATAACACATATGTTGCCTGATTATATAAATATATAAATAATTTTCATCTTAATTGCTTAGATGTAATCATGCACATAACGGTAAATAATCTTAATCATAGTTAGACTAATTTTTATTAGTACCCACTTCTGTTAACAGTAGTTATTATAATTATTTCATATGAGCCATAGTAAATAAATAGGTCATATAATATATAGGTTTTCTATATGTTCATGTCTTGATTATAAACAGAATTAATTTTTTTCTTGTGCCTTTTTTATTAATTAATTTACATTCTAGCTACAGTAGCATTCAACAATGCTCTGTATCAGAATCAACTTCATAACATTGGTTCACATTCCAATTAAGTGAAACCAAAATGTCTGACTGATTAGTAAATCAGACATTATTATCTATTTCCTCCACGTTGACACTGAAACTAAGCAACATTGAAATGCCACAAAACAAAAATTAGCGATTTATAAACTAGATCAACTTTTTTAGATAAAACACACATTTTATATATATATATTACTTTGTACATATATTATTTTGTACATCTGACATTAAAGAGGTTTTACTGTTGTTCATGACTGACATATTAGTAACATCACAACCTGAAACAACATGTATAAAGAAGCTGGATAATAGCACTGAAAAGATCTTCTGAAAACACATTTATATGTATTGTAAAATGATCTTTATCTAAAAAAAAAATTAGACATTTTATTTTAGGTGCTGTTTATTCAATCATTGGATTTTACATCATTAACTATTTACAATCTGTTTTTTTATTACACCAATCATTTTCTTTTATATCAGATATGAGAATGTTGTAAATAATTTCAGTATTGTAGGGATCTTAAGATCCTTTTTGTTCTACTTTTTTGTAACATTTTATTTTTTGTAATGAGTTAGTTTTAATACTTAAGACTCTTAAAAAATACCTAGTGATTTGAAATTATCTGTGCTTTATATATATATATATATAAAAGAATAAATATTTAATCATTCTGTATAGCTGAACTGTCATTCATGTACTTTAGATTTCAGATTAACAGTATTATCCTGAACTGAATCCCGGTTGAAAAATCTGGTCTCTGTGAAAGATCTTGTTGCCAAACGCAACATACAATACACCTTATATGCCTTAGAGTTTTCTGTGATATGTTTGACTCCATGATTGTTTTCAATTCCAGATCACTATTTTCTTCTAAATGTAATATTAATTTTTTTTTAAATTCAGTTTAATAGTATAACTAATAGTTTCACTTATTAATAGAGGAGTAATATTTAGCGTTTCTAACAATTAAACAGGTAGTAAAATATGATGTACAACATTGGTTCAATGTTGAATTCTCCATACTGGTAATATTGATGATTGTAAGCTCTCCTCTATCTTTAATTATTGTATGCTTTATGAATGGTACTGATATGACTTATTTTTTTGTAACAGTTTGTAGTAATTTTAAATAAGTTTGTGATTGAGTTTTTATCTCATATTTATTAATTTTGAATGTTTTTCTTTTATTTCTCTGCATATTATAGGAGTTAAATTTGTTTAAAATTTTAACATTTGATACCCAGAAAGATTAAAAAAAACTGGATGCAACATTTTAAAATTTATTATTGATTGACAAATTATATTAGTCTGTGCAATGGCTATACTAAATTTTTAAAAAGAAGTGTTAGTAAAATTTGAACATATCTAAAGAAAGAAACATTTAATTTTGTGTTACAGTCACTTGAAATGTGTAAAAACAAGTGAGATAATTTTAATTTAAACCATAAGTTATTCAATTTCTATTTTTAGAAGGTGAAAGATTGCTTGCCGTAAAGAAAATGTACTATTAAATAAAAACGTGGTGGTTTTAAAAATTCCAGACTTACCGGAATCAATTCTGAAATTAACTAGCCGATTTCAGATTTATCTAGAAGCTGGATTTAAAATTATCTTTTTAATTATCTAGAAGCTGGCTCACTGAACAGTTACATTGACTAGCTGGGCAGTTAAAATTAATAGGCCAGCTATAATTAGAATTAATATTGTAGTTCTGACAGAGAACCATGCTATTTACTAAAAAGATTTTTTTAAATATGTTTACAAGATTTTGACAAGTACTTAAATCAAATACCATGCTATTGCATTGAAGAAAGATTTACAGCATTAAAATTTCCGATTTTCAGAGGAGTTCCAATTTTTAAAAGAGGTTGTAATGTTCAGTTGATGCTAACATGATCTTTATCTGAAATTTTTGCCCAAAAAAAAAAAATTGTACGGCTAATTAACATAATAATTACGCACTTGAAAATATGTCATTAACTTCAACATCAATAAAACAATCAACGATAGACTTCATGAGGAAGAAATTACCTTTTTCCTCAACATATATTTTGAAAAAAGTTTTATGATATCAAACCTTATAAAGAAATGAAACAATTAATTAGAATAAATGGAGTATTGTAAAAACAAGCACTCCTGTGTTGTAGTTTACCTCATCATTCTAATTTGAGGCCAGTTGAATGTATAGGGTTGAGGTAAAAGCTTATAAATAATAATAAGTAATGTAAAATTTTAATATATATTTTACTTATCGTTTCAGTTTTATAAAAGTTTAGATAAAATTTTAATGTAAGTTGAGGTTTGAGGTAAATTATAATGTATATTGTTGAGGCTAATAATATATAATTCATGACAACTATTAATATTAAATAATGTTGGAAGGAGTTGCATATGTGACCCAATCTAATGATGGAAAATAGACTTGTGTTGCCAACACTTTCAAAAAATTTTTATGAATATCAGCTGTAAATCCTGCTGAGGACATTTCTTTAGTAATCCGTGTGAGTGGTGACAGTTTGGTTGAAAGCTATTCCATAGATAAAAATTAGTGATTAGCGAGTGGTGGTATTCCTGTCATATTTCACTGTTGTCATTTGTATAATTAAAAAATCAAATATTTTATCCTTTGATAATTACATTTTTGCAACAATATAGAATTTTTTGTTAGAAATAAAAATAGGTATGCACAATATTAGGTAAACGAGGAGAAGTGGAAAAAAGTGTAAATTGAGAGTGGCGAATACATATATTGAACCAAACTTCACTACTTTTTTAATTAATTTATTTTAATGTGTAGTATACATTGTAAAAGTGTGATGCTTATTTCTTTCAGTTGATTACAGTAAAATATGTATTGCCTTTTTCCTTTAAGTGACAGTATTTCTTTACGTACATTACTCATTAACCTTTACTATATTTGAATTTTGTGGTCTTTGTTCTACGTCAAATATTGTTTAATTAATTAGTACTCTGCTTGCTCAGTTGCATTTTATGCTGCTTCCCTGTATGTTTGAAAATAGAAATGATTAATTCTTTCGGAATGTCAATTTTTTAGACTTTTATTAATTTTCTTATTTCATTTTTGTAACATCAGAAGGACTTGACCATCTTTTGTTTCTTGCACAAGAGAAAATTATTCTACAACTCGCTACATCAGTATAAATAAAGTTTGGTATTACATGCTCTGTCTTAAATTGTAATATTACCACAGCATTTGTTGTTTTTACGATATCTGTACTGTATTGATTTAACAAGTGATTCTTTAATTTCAAAATTAATAAACTTATTGATCATTATAATAAGCATTTGTTCTTTTCAGATATGATTTAACAAACTGAAGTAGAATTTTTTTAATAGAAATTTTTGGTTTTAGATCAGAATTTCAGATACTATCAAAATTGAATCTCGTGTATGGGAACTAAAGAATTACCCTTCTAATGCAGCTTCACATTATAGGCTATTTTAAAAGAGAAATCAAAGTTATGATTTCAAAGAATTTTGATATTATACGAGCTGAATTTCAAAGTTCTAACAAAACCGGTACAAAAGACACAGATATTAAGGGCATATAACTTTTTAATTATGTTTTATCTCATAGATATGACTTTTAGGAAAATCTCTAAACTTAAAGTAAATATTACACTAAATATTATTGGAGTAAATATTTCTGACAAATTTCGGTTTTTCACCTCAGAGTAAATAATTAATTGGTTTACTCCCTTGAGGTAGATAAAGTACAATACCCTCTTAGCAATAGCTTACTAAGAGTTACTTTCTCCAGCTTTCAAGTTAGTCTTTTGGTCTCAGCACCGCTTCTCAATTTTCAAATATTGTTAATCAAAATAATTTTTTGCCAACTTGTCCAAACAAAAAATGTCAATATTATTCTTCTAGCATTGCAAGAAGTAGAAAAATTACTGATGAGCGAGTCTGTAACATCTCTTCTTAGACCTTTTGCATGCCTTACCCACTTGCTTACAGTTGAGTAGAAAAATCTCTTCATAGCAGTTGTTTATCCCCAAAAATAAACATAATTGCTAGTTTCAAATTTCAGCTCTTTTGGTCTTAACATCTCTTTTTGTGTCCATATTTAATTTTAAGATTTTAGGGATAGTCAATCAAATAGTTTTGTTACTTTTCCGAAACACCTTCTTTGGAATCATTATGTCTAATTTCATATTTTTAGAACTTTGTGAAGTAGAAGACATAATTATTGATGATAAACTTTTTGTTAGGTCATTTGTACTTCCTTTGAAATTTTATTTAATTTAATTCTTAGAGATATTTTAACGAAAATATTTCTATTATTTTCCTAGATGTATCTTAGAAATAACTGAAATTTTTAGCTTTTTAGCCTGTGGGAAATAGGATAATTGACGATGGTGAAAAATTTTATTTATAAAATGGTTTTTTATGTAAAGTTTTTCATAAATGATTAAGAAAAGTGATATGAATAGAGTTTAAATAATCGTTGTAAAAATGACCAGTTATATAATTCTAAAAAATCTAAAAATAATGAGCGCTTCCTAAAGCGCAATTTGTGTTTATGATTTGATAGATTGATTATGTAAAAGTAGCAACAAGAGCCAGAATGTATTATGAAACTAATGCCTGTAGTTTACACGATTTCAAATAAATAGACATACTAGGCAAAGAAATCTCTAATGGACAGGTTACTTTATGGTATATGCTACTTTTCACCAATCTATTTATAGAAGTTGGTGGCATACATGCACTTATGGTGGTATGTTATTAAATGTTATTTCTACTGAAGAATGTTTAATGTAAGATAGGATATAATTAGGATGAAACAATGTGAAAGAACTGTATAAATTATTTCTAGTATCTTGTTACTGTTTTTAAACATACAAATGAATCTTGAGCATCATGAAGGAACTAGAGTGAAAAACCATTGGGGGTATAAGTTTAGCAAGTGTGGAATTTTACAGTTTTGTAAACAGGTAAGTTAATAACAGTTTTGTTCTGTAGTTTTTTACTTTTAATGCACATTTATTATTAATACTCTTAATGAATTATGATTTTTTAATGTAACTTTTTAACAAGTTTTTTATAGAATTTATTTCCTTATTTATAAAGAGTTCTTTTCTTAGTTCATGTTACATGATGATATTTAAAACATGTTTTTCTGTGAAAAATTTGATTAAATAACTCCTTTACTCAGACTTCTGTTTTTTTAAATGAATATAACATACTTTATAAAATATAAACATAAATTACTTTTATGGCTAGTTTTAAAATATGCTTTAAATAGCAGAAGTTTATATATTTTAAAACAAATGAAAAAAAAAAAACTGTTATAAATATATAAACAAGCACCGCAATTATTTATTCTGTGTGGATTGGAATTTTGGGAAATATAAAAGCTGATGAACAAAAATTTCACATCGCAGAAATGTTAACTTTGATATACATAAGTTAAGACAAGATCAGAAATAAATACACCTGTGAAAATTTCAAACAGATGCCAATACTAGAAAATTTTAAAAACTTGTGCCTGCAATGTTACCCCCATGTCATGTGTCAAGATGATGATCACATGGTTTTGCGATAGAAGAAGCCACGATCATCTCCTCACACCGTACACTGAAACCAAAAAAAAAGATATGGCAAAATAGAAATAAATCCTGAAATTGTTATTAATAGTTCAGAATATTGTAAGAGAACTAGAAGGGCCAAATGAGATGGGAAAAGACCTGGGCAAAGAGGAATAAGATTGTTGTAGCTGTGTTAGTCACATATGAATGTGGCTATATAACTTTGTATTAGTATTGAAAAAATACTATTATTGTATTAGTAGAAAAAATTAAATGGTGTTTGTGTTTTGTTTTTTAAATTTTAACCATAAAAATCTAATTGTTACAACTTACTGAAAATCCAGTTACTATTTGGTTAGCTGAATTCAGTATTAGGCCAGCCATACCAACAACATTGCAGTTAATTGAACTATGTTGACTAAATTACACCATTAAATAATGAAGAAATTTAATTAAAAGTGTACTGTATTTTGATTTTAATTGGACTTTAACCATGGCCTTGCAGCACCACAGAGCAACTGTTAGAAAAGTCATTATGTGTATCTAAGTTTTAATGCGTGTAGATATTTTTGTTATATGTGTGTTTCAAACTTATAACTTTTTTTTTTTTTTATTAGCAGATCATTCTTTTAATTCACCTAAAAAGAGGATATGCTGTGCCTTGACATTATGTTACTTATATAATATCAGGTCCTACAACAATTTTATTATTAGTGTGCTATAAATTTTTCAACAAAATTATTTACTGCTTAGTAATATTGCAAGCATAATAAAAAAATAAACAATTATTTTTAATAGTATCATTTGAGTTAGTGGTAGTGATAGTGTGGTGATGGTGATACATTGGCCAACTGCAGTGCTCCTTGTTGACAATATGCTGTTAAAATTGTATGTTGCTTTGGACTACATCATTTTTTTCCAGTCCTGTAGACATCATTATATTATGTCTTCATGAAACTGAATTTTATTTGTCAATGAAGTTGCCTGACAATGTTTTTTCAAGTAGATATCTAATTTTTATGTTTAATTTTCACTCGTTTTTAAACTGATTTTTATGAGGTAATTAATGTTTATTGCTGTTATGATGTTGTATTTGTTACACTATAATATTATAATAGATTATGATGTAATGAATACACATTGTATGTATCATTATAATATAATTTATTATAATAAATAATTTTAATGTATTTTTTCTTGCAATTTTTATTGAGATAAAAAACTTTTATTTGTCTTAGTGTTGACTGTATATTTATCTAAATAAATTTTCCATGCTGTATACTGCTCTTACTTCCTTTGATACATTAGTCATGATATCCTGCTTTGACAATATTTAGAACACTGTAACGTAGGATTAGTAATCATTAATCAGCAATTCTGTACTTTCATTAGTTTAAATTTGTGTTGTTAATTTTTGTAGTGTGTGTTTTTTCTTGTAAGAGTGCATTAAATAAACGTTGAAATGTTTAATGTTAAACCATATACTACTGAACAAAAATTGTTTATAATAAAAAAGTTAAAAGCAATTAAATTCACAGATGGATAACAAAAATGGCATTCATTTATAGATAAATTGATGACTCCTCATGCTTGGAAAGAAGGAAAATGGAATTATTAAAAAAATGATGTTGAATGTGAGTGTTCTTATAATAAATTTATATAGAGAAGAAACTCAGGAACGTTGTTGTCTCCATAGCACTACAAGTATGAACAGAAATTTTCTAAAGACCTGAAATTAAACTGAGAGTTCTGCAATTGTTTTCTTCAGCAATTGATGGTAAAGAAGTAACCTTATTGGGTTAGATAATTCAATAAAATTATTCCAGCTTGCTTTCATTAAAAATTATACCCAAAACGTAAATTTTAAAACTAAAAAATTAAGACATTTTAAAAGGTAATATAGTAATTTTTTAAAAATTCTGATAAAAATAAAATTATCACTGAAACTGTTTTGATTGTGTTAGGATTCAAATCTATGTTCATTAAAAAAGTTGAAAAATGAATCCATTTCTCCTCGGAATTTATCACAAACTTCAAAAAGATTACATTAAAAGTAGTACTCCGTGTAATTATTAATTTGTTAAATTCTTATTTGTTTACTTACATATGTATTAGTATTAAACAAAAGTTTGATTTTTAATAACTTAAGTATGGTTAACAAACTTTTGAAATTTTTAATTAATATTTTTTAAAAAATATTTTAAATATGGATGACAAACTGTTACTGTTCTTGTAAGTTTTGTTTGTTTAAGTCATTTTGTTACATTTTAATTTTGTTAGGTTTTATTTGAAATATGTCTTTAATTTTATTACTACAATATTTCTTATTTCATAGGCTATTATTTTCATTTGTTATATTTTCTGTTATATTATTTATTGGAGTACTTGAAAATTAATTAATAGAGGTTTAAAATTATCAGTGGGTTGTTGACATTTGTTCACTCAGGTTATAATCATTAATATTATTGTTCTGCAACATTATATTTTTTCTAGATCTTATAATTAAATGTAAGTTCAATATGTCGTAAATAATAAGAAACTGTTAATTGAAATAGTAAAAGTTTGGTAAAATAACAATTGATTTAGTATTTTAATGAAACAGAATAATTATAAGATAAAGTTTTCCCTAAATGTGTTTGTCCTCTAATTTTTCAGTTCCATGATGATTGTAGTTATGTCTCATCTCAGCACTTTTTAATTTCTTCCCTTACAAAAATGAAGAGAATCACTCATTTCATAAATGAAAACACTTGTCCATCCTTGTGAAAGATTGTGCGATGGATTTATGTAAAAAAATTTCCTGTTCTCATTTTAGACTTAAGTAAATGTGGAGGCAGAAATTTTAAAGAGTTTTTGATATCAGGTTACACCATTTGGCCTCCATTAATTGAATGTGTGTGCAGTTCCTCTTTTCGGAATGATGATTTGATTTATTTAAACCCAACAGTTAGGCCTCTCTTCTCATTTGCTGCTAGGATCAGTATGTAAATGTCATACATTAATTAAAGTTTTAAGGGCGTGTGTTGATAGCTATCTGTTTGTTGAATACATTGTATTATCAGTAAATGCAGCATTGTCAAACAATGATTTTGCCGTTTCAAAGTTTCAGTGCGAAATGATAATTACTGTTTCTTTTAAAAACTGCAAGTTTAAATAATTTTTTCTGAACTTTACCATTGTCTTTGATAGTCAGTAACACGGTTTTAAAATTTCACTTGTTGACAGGGCTTTTTTATTTATTAAATTCTCTCTGGTTAGTAAACACATTCATCTAAAATAAGTATTCTATATACCTCTTTAATCTTGTTATTGTGATTATTTAATCCTGAAGTTGGATGTTATGAAAATTATATAACAAAAGGTATCTGTTAAATGGAAAAATTGAGGCCCATTGTAGGGTATTAACTGCAAGAATTGCTTGATAACAGTAAAGAAATAAGGGTCATTCACCTCCTGTCAATTGTTATAGTTATATGTATTTTCAGAACTACTTTGTTCTGTAGGCGTAAAGCTATTCAGGAAGAAATGCATCGAAAAATAAATTAGTTGTAAATGTCAGAACATTTATACAAGTTTGTTTACTACCTCTTTTGTTTACTTAAAAATAACAGTAGTTTA